>PVLA01002571.1:0-261139 GCA_004027455.1 Hydrochoerus hydrochaeris | reverse complement strand
AAAGCCTCTGTATAAACTCTCTCATACTACTCACAGAAGGTAAAATTTCACAACCAGTCCTCACAAAGGGGTTATCTAGAGGGCCTCCAGCAACCCCCCTGGAGTCTTCACCCTCGACTTCATATTGAGCATTACATAAAAACATACACATGTGAACTACACAAATTACAATTATCAGTACAAAACATTTCAAGATCCCTGTGCCCAATTCCCACATGTGGCGTCCTTTTCCTGGAGAAGCGATTGTCACAAGGCGTGGATGGACTAGGACGCGGCATGGACAGAAAAGGGTGCCGCATCTCAGCAATCCTGGGTGTTCAGTGGCTTGGCTGCATCATCCCTAGCCCTATCTGCATCAAAAAGGGACTTTATCCCTGTGTGTCACTGTATTCAAATCTCTCTTTTCTCATAAAGGCATCAGTCATTGGATTTAAAGGCCCTATAATCCAGTAATGTGTCATCTTAACTTGCTTCCATCTGCAAAGACCCTGTTTCTAAACAAGTCTGCAGTCACAGGTACAAAGGGCAGTACTGCAACAAATACTTGGGAAAACACAATCCCATCCACTCCAGCCATGAGCCCTGCATGGAAGCTCTTGTCTTGAGTATATGTCCAACCAGGCAGAAGGGAACTTCACTATCTTCTCTCAGACACCTGTATGAAGTGCTTCAAAGGTCTGAAAATCTAATTGCAATTTTCTCTTATCCCATAGCACATATAAATGGAGCAGGTGACCCAAGGGAGCACCTTGGGCTTATATCAGTAAGATATCACATGAGACTTCCTAAGAGAGAGAACAAAAATACACTACACAACTCAAGGGTCATTTACCTCCAGGATGGGAGTAGTCTGAGGGGACCATGAGTTCCTTACACCTTTGGGCCCAAAAGCCTTTACCTCAAACTGTATTGACTGATGTAAAAGAGGCAGCTCTTGCCATCCTACATACACAAGTGAAGAGCACACCCCTCTCTGACCCAGTATAACTTGTACTCGCAAACCTGTTCTACCTGCAATTGTCCATGGGAGCTACCATGGGAAAAGGAGTAACTATTAATGCATTCAGTAGACCTCTATTCATTCACAGCATTAGAATAATAATAATTAGGTACTTCAGAAATTGAAAGCAAATTTAGAAATCAACCCTGTGATTACATTTTTTTTCGCATTTAATTGTTAAGTCTGGAGTATAGGAGTACAGCAGCTGGGCAGGACTGCAGAGATCAAGTGGCTTGTTGAAGTTTCTGAATCATCTTTCAGGGTAGAATTTGCAACTGAGGGTGAGGACAAATCAGAAAAATCTATTTCCTTTGCACATAAAGGGAGCTGAGAAAAGCTGGCATGGGATACCCACCAAATACACATGAAAGTGATCTTTTTATTTCTCATCATGCAAGCTGCGATTAAGGTTGGGCTGAAAGTGGACCTCTATTTTCCATTTAGCTTTTTGCTTGTTAAATGACTGCAGGCTTAGGCTTTACCTGTACCTTTCTTTGGTCTCCTGATAACTAACAAGAAATGATGCTCTCTCCAGATAATGACAACAGAGGCTTTGAATTGGATAGGAAAGATCTTGCAATCACCAATTTTATACAAATTGTAAAAATCAATTTTTTTAAAAAATGACACTGGTTCTCATACATTTCTTGGGTATGGAAGAAAGTCCAGGAACCTGTGGTCTACAATGGTTCCAAAGCAAGCCCTTCCCTTCTGCGTCCAAGTATGATGTCACTTCCAAAGAAACCTATGCATTTCTGGGTATTCACTTCCTTTTTCCCTCTTCTACCCTCTTTTTTCCTGAAGACAGAGTTTAGACAGGGATCAAATTCCCAATTCAGGGAGGAACTTCCCGGACCCTACTAACCCACAAGCAGCATTTGAGAGCAGATCCTTCCCTAGACTCATAGATCTTTGGTAATTTCATGAGTTACTGCCTAGAAACAGATTCCTCACATCAAAGTGTCATTGAAAAGACTCAAATGATTGGACCAGAGGCAACTCTGTGGCAGGGTTGAGGAAATTCAGTGGGACGAGAGATGTCATAGAACCTTTCCCAGCCCTCAGCCAGAAGAAGCTGAGGATAAGTTACCAGGAGCCACTTGAGCCAGGCAGAAGCACTCCCAACAGGATCTGGGAAAGGCCAGAGGAAAGGAAAGTGGCCACAGGGAACTCAGGCTCACCAGGGAGGAAGGCAGCAGGGAGAAGAAGCCCGGACTCTTTGGATTTCTCCACCTGGATCTTGAAAGTGGGCAGTCTGACTTTGCTGACCTCCAAGCCTGGCTCCCAAAGCACAGACCTGGCAGAGACAGGAAAATGTGAGGATGGGAGCAGACAGACCACCTCCAGGTTCAAGGGCATCCTGACAGGCATATGAAAAGGCTGCTCAGCCAGGCAGGAATGACATTCCCTAAGGACCCAGCATGTCCTCTATCACCCAGTCCCACCTGCTTCTTTTTCAGCTTCACAAAAGGAAAAAAGTCTTTGGAAGTTTCAACACATTTATGTCCAAATGCATAAGCAGAAACAGACTCCAGGTTTCCCCTGTGCTCACTGATGTATGCCTGTCATTTTTCAACAATTCACTTACTTAGCAACATCAGTAAGTTAAAGTGTAATTCCAACCATTTCTGCTGGACCTCCCTATCCTTCTGCTGTGGCAAACCATGATTCAAGGTTAGTTACTGCACTTTGCTTGGGACAGAGTTCCTCAACAGATGCACTTTTCCTGGTTTCTCTCCAGCTCATGTTGGAGAGAGGGCTGTGCATATACACAGGTGCATTCTGCCATCGGTTATAGGAACCAAGGATTAGTGGATGCCCCACAGGGAGATACAGGGAGCAGTGCTAAAGGAGTGGGAAAATCATACACTGACCAGTAGAGAATAAGACACAGAGAGTCCCTTATCACTTAACTCCGCACTGAATAAGAGTATGAGAAACCCAGAGTGTTGAGGTACAGAGGCTGTGTGGGTCTCACTCCTCCATCAGGTCAAGAAAGCCTGATTTGGGAATGTGAATTTGATTAGTGCCAAGAACATCTTCCTTAGAGAAAAGGGAAAATGAAATTACAATGTGAAGGGTATGGGAAGGCCTGAGATGGGCAAGATGAGGTGAACTAAGCAAGGAGGTGAACTATGGCAGGAGAGGGTACGTTATGATTAATGGGGTCAGGAGAAGAGGAGAGGGAGTTCCCTGTAGGTCCTGGCTTATTATGACCAGGAGATGGGAAGCCTTGAAGAGGAACAAGTTTTTGATTGTATAACCTGTACTCAAGTTAGAATCTGCTGCAGCATGGAGAAACCTGTAGATGAGGGGCCAGATGGGAGAAGGCAAAGTGTGGCTATTTTGTGTAAGAGTGTGAGGCTCAGTAGGAATTAGAGGGGCCCTTGGAAGCCATTTCCATGCACATAGTGTTGATGGTGCCTGCTCTTATTTGCACACTGTGTCACAGACAGGGTTTTGGGTCATTTGTGGTATAGCCTCTCCACCTCTCACACTCTTGTGTGAAGCCTAGACCTAAACAGACCCTATGTTCAATGCCCTACACGGCCAGAATTGAGGTTCACTCAGGCCAGAGGCTAGAGTTTTTCTTCATAGGCACAGATCCCTCCTCTATGCCTGGCCTTGTGTGGAGTCTGTGTCTGCCTGGTGGGGAAGAAGTGCATCACTGGCTTCCACAGCTAGAGTTCCTGGCTGAGCTCAGGGCCATGGACCCAGCAGGCTCACCTTTGTTTTTCATCCCTGCCACATCTTTCAAGTGGAGGATAAGCACCAGGGGGCCAAGTCAAAACTGCACTGTGTGAAGCATGAGGCCTTCCACTGGAAACAGGGAAGACAAAGCTGCAGTGTGTCCTTTTACAGACATCCAGAGCCAGCAGCTAAGGCTGGAAGGAGCCAGCATCCCCTGAGGTGGAGAAGGAGCTCTGGATGTGGACAGTGGCTCTCTTGGGCATTTGCTTCCGACTCGTACTAAGGAGAGAATAGAGAGTGACATACTTTGGTCAAGGACGCACCAAAGTCTGAAGCACCTGGAGAGAATTTAAGGGAACACAGAATATTGTTCTCACCTTCACGGTCACATTCACACACAGATGTGCCCACAGTCAGACCAGTGGCCCCACCACCTGGTCGGGGTGGGGAAGGGGCAGGGGTTTCCATGCTGAAGGAAGTGAGTTCCTAGAATCCGGCATTTCAAAAGTGAAGCTAAACCCCACAAACACATGGAGCAAAAATGCTACTTATATCTTATATTCTTTCTGGATAAGCTCTTTGGAACAGAAACCAGAGTATCTGTCCAATGAAAATGAATTTTTATTTGCAAGGGGCCTGAAGCTGTGTTTGGCAAGAGTCTGGTGACACAAGCTTGACATTTTCTCCCCTTGTTCCCTTTCTTGCCATCTCTCTGTCTCTAAACAGAGAGGAAAAAAAAAATAAACAGAGAGAAAGCTAAGGGAAAAGTCTTTCTCTTTTGATAGCTGGAATTTGGCCTTTAATAGTCTGAGCATTCCTGTAATCGTATTATAGCTGTGCAGTGCTATGATAGAAAGTGAGGGATGGAAGCTCAGGCCAAGGTCCACTGTGTTTGAGAAGAAATGGAGGTTACATACTGTGCAGCTGGCTGCTTGGGAAAACCACTAGTGGCTGGCACAAGGCCCAGTGCAAAGTGTCATTCTTTCAGCTTGGAA
Source organism: Hydrochoerus hydrochaeris (assembly GCA_004027455.1). Taxonomy (NCBI): domain Eukaryota; kingdom Metazoa; phylum Chordata; class Mammalia; order Rodentia; family Hydrochaeridae; genus Hydrochoerus; species Hydrochoerus hydrochaeris. The sequence goes on along the minus strand of PVLA01002571.1, from coordinate 256,453 downwards.
AGGAATCGGTGCCCCAAGATGGAAGTACCCAGCTTCAGGGAGAGGTGTGAACAGGAATAGTAGTAGTAGTATTTTTTCTAGGAAGATCACTGGGACCTGATCTATAAATACTGTAAAATTTTTTAAAGTTTTTGGGCTTCTAAGGTTGTAGAACAAATCAAAACTTGTCAAAGTATTTGTGAGTATTGTGCTACTGATTTACCCTCTGTCTGGAGCTGATCTCCCCTTTATCCACTCTGCTCACACCTCAGTGGCCCGCTGCTTTCTCACACCTCTTCAATAATTTAAATGCTGTGGAAATTCAGTTTCTAGATTCATATATTGATGGCATTAAGAGGTGGAAATTTAGTGGTGATTAGAGTTAGATGAGGATGGTTTTTTCATGCTGGGGTTAGCGGCTTTTAAGAAGTATAGAGACAGTTAAAAGGGGAAATAGGCAGACACATAGGGCATGAATTAGCTAACGTGGCTTGGCTGACATGGCAGGTGTTTGTAGAAATTACTACCTGGTTACTGGAGGAAGTTGCCCTTTGTGAAAACTGTAGGGGTAGAACAGGTATTTTTAGGACCAGGTTGGATGCCCATAGACCCCACGACCTTTGTTTTCCAAAAACAAAGGCTAAGACCCTGTTGTAGTCAGGAATTGCAAGGAGAACAATTACATACAGGACACACAATTTATAGTATTATTTATAACGGTCACCCAAGGAGGCAGATACAAAAGAAAGTTCAGGAAATCTATCCACAACACTAAAGACCTAGAAAATCCAGCAGAGGGTCTGGATCCCATGGTAATCTACATGAGTTCAGTTGAAAATCCAGAGTCCATGATGATGATTCATGCAAGTTTATTTCACAGATCTGTGCTGGGAAATCCCAAAGGTCAGCGGCAGAAGCTGGAAAGTCTATGCCAGTGGGGTAAAGGGTCTGTGCCAGCAGGCTGAGGGCTTTGTACTGGAGCCAAGAAGTAACACTCAAAAGAAGAGCCAGAGTGCCTTAAAAAAGTACTATGCCATCCTCTGTGACAGTGAGGTCCTGAGCTCCTCCAACGATAGGAACAGCCAAGTACACATCAGAAGCCAGCATGACAAACTTCTCCCAGAGATTGAACAGCACACATCTTCCCCTCTGGAGCCAGAAAGAGATGTCAAAGTAAGGACCAGAGCTCCCCCGAAGTGTACCGCAGCCATTCACAGCAACAAGGGCCTGATCTCCTCTGATGACAGCAGCCGAGTTCCTACCAGGAGAGGCAGCGTGACAAGCTCCTCCGTGAGAACCAACGACTCCAAACAACAACACTTAGGAGATCCCACAACACTTCACTCCTTTCTACGTCTCGTTTTTATGCTAGCAACTACACGCAGCTCTATGCTGATTTAGTTCAACGGGTGTGGAAGTTGACTGCCACTTACCAATCCACGACAGACCCGGGTGTGGAAGTTGACTGCCACTTACCAATCCACGACAGACCCTGATTGACCTAGAGTACACCAATCAGTGAAAGAGTTATTTTTAGGCACCAGTTTACCCTTGTAAGTTTGGGTAGAGCAAAGATACCGTGTTGAGAAGCTCACTTGAGCTCTGCCTGCCTTGTGGCCTGCTTTGCCTCTGCTTTCACAATACTATGAATAAATCTCTGTTCTGAATTACTTTTGTTTCTGTCTTCCTGATTCTCTGTTGAGAGGGGTGTCTGGCTTTGAGCCATCTCGCCCCCCTTCTGCGTTCTTTGTGGAGTGAGGGCACAGACTGACAAAAGGGAGGTCATGCACTGGAGACCTCTAGCTTCCAGAACTCCACTTGATGCTACAAAAAGAATGCCAAGCTTGCATGTGCCACTTTTCATGCTCTCACCTCCTTGCCTTTCCACTCTCTGCCATGATATCTGGCACCTTGATCTTTAACTTCCCAGCCTGTAGAACTGTAAGAAATAAAATCCTTTTTAAAAATATATACTATTCAGCATGTACTGTTCTGTTACAGCACCCAAAATTGGACTAACACAGCTTTTACCTCTAACTAGCTTCAACCTAAAGGACGGTTGTGGCCGGGAACCCAAGAGGAAAAGATGGAGGCCAGGGCTCATATCACAGGTTCTTGCCCTCCAGGTCTCCTCGAGCTGGGCTTGTTCCTCAGGTCAGTGTCCGACTCTCTCCCATGACCATCCGCATTCTGCTCCTCTCCCTTCTTGCTAAGTCTCAGTACCTAGGCCTGAGCAAAGCAGCCGCACTGCATCCAACACAGAGACTCATTCTTGCACCTGTTGAAAAAGGGAAAAGAAACCCCTGACCTACTGTGTGTCTGATAGGAGTTCATGTTCTCTAAACTTGAAGAATGAATTTTAGGAACAATGGAGGATAAGAGCAGAATATATTTATTGAGACAAAGAAAGCTTCTGCCTGAAAATGAGACAGAAGGGGTGCTGAATGGTTTGCCAAAGACTCTGTGTCTTGTATGGACTTTTATAGAGCAAAACCACAAAGTGAGGCAGGTCTAAGGTAGGGAAAACATGGAAACTTGCAAGGTGGACATCAGGTGGAATAACTATAATTAACTATGATTATGAGTATCATTGCTCATACAAAATTGACTAAATCCAGGACAAATGGGGAATTAATCACACAGCAAATGGGCATGTATATAGAATAGTGACTTTCTGTAGGGGGTTTGGTTAGTGATTCTTGGTTTCCTTATGGTGACAGAGACCTATTTAGAATATCAGTCCTTAGGATGGGGGTGTATTGTCTTGAGGTCACAGTTACAGTATCTGGTCTTCAGCGCTGGCTTCTTCCAGGGCCCAACCCTGTCCCACTGACTATAATATTACTATCTAACTCTGTTGCCTGTACCAGTTTCCCTAGGTGCCTTCTTTTCACTAGCCTTCCTGAGCTGTCCTTGGATGAGGGTCAAGATGCCCTACAGGACCTCTCCCTGAGAGACTCTGAAGTTACTGCCATCAGCCTTTAAGCTGAAAGATCAGTGATGTTTTTATGGGTCTTTTGGAGAAATGATGTTGCTATGAAAATATTTGCTGTTATGTTATATGATATGTTGGTCTTCATGTCAGGTTAACTGGAGTTTGCTTTTCTGTTGGAGATAATACACACTTCACTCAAAGCATTTCTTAACTAGCCATAAGGTCATATCTAAAACATAGTGAGCCTCCACAGGAAGACGAGACAAAGGTTTAAGCTCCAAAGTGTGACCTGGCAGGAGGAAGGTTTTGGGAGCATTTGGAGAGGTCCAGCAAATTTCACGGGTTGCATTAATTTGGCCCAGAAGGATCTACATGTCTAATGAAGTCAAGGAAGTGGTGCTCTTATATGGGAGTTATGTGACACTGCTGTAGTTCTCAAAGATTTAAAGCAGATTCAATCTTATGCGGAAAAGAAATACAGTGAGTCCTTGACTTACTAATGAGCTCCCTTCTGGGAGAACATTCATAAGTTAGATGTATTCATTCAAGTCCAGCAAAATGAGTCTTATACACCTTTGACACATATATGCAATGCAAAGCATAAAACAATCAAACACACAAACACAGTAAGTCCCTGACCATACTGTACTACTGTACACCATCACCTTGTACAGAAAGCACACAGCAGAATAACTGTGATGATTTCCAGCAATTGCATGAGCTACTTCACCAATTTGTTTGCATCTACAAATGTCTGAAATGCAAAGTCCGTTCATACCTGTGAAAGTTTTCGACTCGAATATTTTTAAATTGATAACTTACTCTGCATAAATGCAGGACTCACCATGCTCATTCATTCATTCCATAATACTCAGTGTATCCTGTTCATGTGTCTTGCTGTGTTCACTCAGTGCTCAAGAACTAAAAATAACACCAGCTCTAGTCTTAGCCCTCCTGGCCCCACGTGACACATGTGGCAGAGCTCTGCAGGACACAAAAATGAAGCATGATGCATATCTCTAATGTGGAATCCCATGGTGAGGAAATCACAGAAAGTTTCCTGGACAGAAGGGATGGAATTATGGGTCTCAAATAGGAAGAGCAACAATGCTAATGAAGAGGGAGAGAATGGCTAGAGATGTGGGGCAGACTGATATAGGGCAGATCAATGTGTGTTGTGTGGAGATATCAGACAATTTGGGGCAGGTTGGCAAGAAGGACTATGCTGGGGAATTCTGCCTTTGTCTCTGGAGTGATGGAAAGCACTGATGGACATTAGTTCTTTGGGAAAATCACAGATTTATGTTCTCATGAGATCACCTTGACTGAGAGGGAGTTTCTTAATAAATGGGATAAGAGGTGATGGGTGCTGCAAATAGCAAGGAAGGATATGGGTGTAGAAACATACACACTTCCTGCTAAGCAGCACCATACGTGGGCAGCTGCAGCAAGGAAGAGCCAAACCCCAGCCCCTTCCAGCACTCCGGCTGGGAAGCAAGAAGAGCCAAACACCACCAACAACTTCAAACAGCCTGCTGATCCAGAGAAACACAGGCCGCAATGTTAACTATTGAGGTGAAATGCAACTTGATGCTTGTGGTGTTTGGTGCTTCACTGACTTTGCAGGTCTAGGGCCAGTGGTCTGATCATCTATGCAGAAGATCATGGTATGCAGTGTGGCATTTAGGAGGAATCTCCTTCTGAAGATGGTAGCCATTGTTAACTCCCTATTGTCTTGTTTTGAAGTCCTGTATCATTTTCATTGTTTTATTGGGCTGGGTTTTATTCTGTTTTGTTTTGTTAGATTTTGTTATACCCAAAGGCATGGGCAGCTATTTCAAAGATAGCAAGATATATCATAGTAGCCAGTTTGGATTTTTTTGGTGTCCTTTATTGTATTTGTTTTTATTGGTTCTATGCTGTTCTGTTTTGTTTGATTTCCATTATGTCTGAAGGTATCTACTAATGTTTTGAAGACAACAAGAGGCATTATAGTAACAACTGTTGATCTGGTATTGTTTTGAAGTGCATTGTACTTACACTGCTTTGTTATGATTGGCTTTGTTCTGTTTTATTTTGCTTTTTTATTCTTTTTCAAATTAAAAAAAACATTTAAAAAGAAACATACATACATCCACATGGATATACATACATGTATTTGAATGCATATACAAATGCACACATTCACACAGATACTGTACATGCACACACATACACACAGACATACACACACACACGTGCACACACTAGTCCTAATGTCACTAGTGAGGCTAAGGTTTTACATGGTTAGGATATGCTACATTCTCCTTAATTCAGGCAGCTCCTAAATTATCTGCCAGAAGGCAGTAATACAAAACTATATTAAACAAGGTGGAAGCAGGTGGATCTGAAGTGTACATTGGGTCATTCTCTAGCCATAAAGGATGTCACTGTCTGACTTTCTCTTTCCTTAGCGATGTGTACCATATTCCTCACTCAATTTTTGATGAGTAATTTTTAGGATGATTGAACATAGCTTTCAATTGGGACCTACATTTGATGGTGGAGAACTGGAGAGTGATTAGGATTATATTTCATGTTTTAACCTTTCTATGTCAGATATTTACCCATCACAGAAAGGTAATTGACCTTGCTCTAGTGTGTGAGTCACATTTCCGGTAAGTAAAACCTACAAACACCCCACATGACCCACGCTCTGCCTATGTTTTCAACATTTCTACCTGGGGAATGCATGTATTTAGAGAAGTAAATAAAATATTGCTTTTAACCTGAAAATATCATTAGACACAAATGGAAACTTGAGAAACAAATTTCTAATAACTTGTGGTGTCCTAAGGACAGAGCAATTCTCTTGCATATAAATGAACATTATTGTATGGTTGACTCGGGACAGAAGGTCAGGGCATCACTGAATCTTGGAAATGTTTCCTTCTCTTCTAAAAGAATACATTAAGAATAACTTGATTGCCAAATTCATCTTTTCTAAGCTATAAGAAAAGCATATTTTCCTGATCCTTGACCATACAGTGTGGTCCTGTAGAATCCTGCACAAATGGACACCTGTGGCAGGTTGAGTGTTATAGGACTCTAGCCCTTCACCTCCATGCCCAGCGCACGCAGAAAAGAATCCGCCAGTGCTCATAGAACAGGGTCCTTCCTGACAGTAACCAGAATGACCCCTGACAGCACAGCCCTGAATGGAGGCCTAGTTCAGGCCTATGCACACGACACTGTCTCTAATACTCACAGCACTGATACTCACTCTAATACTCTAATACTCACTGGGGTTATAGATGCAGATCACTCTCATTTCATTAGTGAGAAAATGAGTCATGGAGAACCTTTTGCACTCCTAGTTTGTGGGACCCATAGCACAGGGTCTATAACATTTGTATCTTCAGTCCAAGTTATACATTATTTCTTGGAGTGGGCATCTTGCCTGAGTACGGAAAGGTTCATTTACAGAGAGTTTAATGTCTCCAAGCTCGAGATTATATTTGCTTCAAATGGTTTGTATGAAGAACCCACACCTTGAAGGTGATGCCCTCTTTGGATCCTCTACCTTGAGAATTATTTGCCCTTGTTTGCTTTCCCTTGTAAGAGATTAAGGAATTGACATAGGAGCCACAGTGCTCCACCAACTTGAGGATGGACAGAAAACTGTCAGTGAGCCATAGGCAGTGACTATTTTAATTGACTGGAATCAGTGACACTGGCTGGAAGATGTCACCAGCAGAGTCCGGAGGCATGCATAGCTTCTCTCAGGCCTGCTATGCTTAGTCCATCACACAGGATATGGGCAGCCTGCTGGTCTCTGGCCCGGGTGGTTACTGAGCAGGGCGAAGGAGTTGTAGTGAGTTAGTAAGCCTTTTTTTTTTTTTAGGAGAGGTGGATGCCAGTCTGAGTCCTGTGCAGGGCTGTTGATCTTCAGTCCACACCTATGTCCAAGCACAGAGAGCCCACACCCAATCTGCTCAACAAATGGGTGTCAGTGACACCTCCCTGATGGGCCAATGGATGAGTCATCCAAGCTCTATGCTCTGGTGGCAGATAGAAATTTTGTTCAGGCATTTTTCTTTAAAATAAGGCTACTTTTGTTTAGACCAAATCATGCTAAGCCTCAAAGCAAGTCACAAAGACACTCATGTTTATTGGAGATCAGGGACCATCTCCCACATAGACCCCCAAGATTCCAGAAACCAATTGCACTATGATGCTTTCCAAAACACATTGATGGATTCAAACTGGAAACTACTTGCTCTCTTCCTTTAGTATTATAAGCTTCTGATATCAACCAATCAGGAAAGAAGAAGGATGACATTGCTTGTGGTCTTATTGCTGCAATTTCTACCATCATCAGGAAAGTTGTCAATACCATCAGAAGAATTATTAAAATGCTCAAGAAAATAAGCTTGTAAGAAAGTGCATTTAGGTTTCATGAAATGAAAAGGCCAGGCTTTTTCTTGCCAAAGGGATTATGCAGAGGGACATAAACTGTGATGTTATGACTGTAACATCCAGTCACAATACTTCCTGCCCAGCAATAGTGTGAGGACAGTTAGAATGGAGAAAAAAACAAGCAGAAATCTGGCATCGTTCAGAGCAGCAGTTATCTCCTCAGCCAAGGCTGTGTCTCTGAGAGGAGTGCGCTACACTGACCAGGAACAGCTGGTGACCACAAGGGTGCAGTGGCTGAAATGGCAGAATGGTTAAAAAAAAACTTCGAACATTGTTTGTTTTCTCTCCTACATAAATTGGGAGTCAACAAGCTTTGCAGGATTATATCCTTATATCTTTTTTGAGAAACAGGTTAAAAAATAATGAGCCAAATTTGGGTGACTTGGGGTGTGCTTTTTGTGTTTCACTCTACGGAAATGTTTCTGTATTTGGCACTGGAAAGGCCAGTGTCAAAGGTGATCACATCAGCAGTAGCAACTAGTCAGACATGAATGAGTTCATAGCAAGCCTTGCTCAAAATTAATCTTGCTATTTCATCTCACATCATTACCTAATTTCGAAAAGACTTTTCTGCTCAGATTCTATCGCAGTAACTGAGCAGAGGCAGCCTCTGAGTGAGGCCACCTGAAGCTCTCAAAACACGGCCTTGACAGAGAAGAAATTTTCACCACATTTACCTGATCAATCAGATCAGCTAAATCCACAAAACCATTTTCTAACTGCAAATATGAAACTACTCTATGTGTTGTAAATAAACAGGAGAAAACTCAACTCCTTATTTACCTGCCCCTGATTTAAATAACCTTGTGCCCTTTTGCTGACCTCTTCCAGCAATTCATAGTTTTGATTTTTTTCCTTTTGTCCAAATGACTCTAGAGGTAAACAGATCTAAATTCATTCCACATCTTAAGCATGGGTTCTTTTTGTTTTTCTCATTTCTAAAAAACCCAATGAACTGTGCACTGTAAATAAAAAGAAATGAAATCTTTTTTTTTTCATGATGATAATGTTTAAACCTATTTCCCAAGATGAAACTTGCATGGTAATGCACAAACCCTGCTGTAAATATATTTTTCATATTTTATGCATCTGATTCTAAAGTTATAATATTTACAATGGGCAAATACAAATCTCATCATTACAATTGTAAGTAAGCTCAGTTATCTAACAAATGGCACAAACACAAACAGAAGAAAATGAAGACAGGAGTGAGGAGCTACAGGATGCAAAGCACCATGTCACCTTCATCAGCAGGAACTCCAGGTTCCAATTAGTACACTGCTGCCCCCAGAGAAGCAGATGTGAAATGGGCTTCACCCCTGCCCAGCCTCCCCTTAGCCCCACCCTGGTACCCTCCCACCTTACCTCTGCCACTGCATGGCAGGGCCAAAGTGAGCACACAGAACATTTACCAAGGGTCTTGACTGTACTCTTAACTCCTACCTCCCATCTCCTGTCACAGTCTCTCATTAAGCAAAACCAACTAGAGACACAGAGAGAGGTAAAAGAACTGAGACCCTGAGCCCAGAGACAAGAGAGGGCAAGGACATTAGAGATGGACGGCAAGGGAAGCAGCAATGAAGTTTTCCATGAAGCCATTTGTCGTCCTTCTCAGCTTTCCTTTGGGTCCCAGTGGATGTCTCTTTATCAGGTTGGGTCATGGGGCTCAGCCAGTGGCTAGAGTCCCCTATGTCATATAATCAGCCTTGCTACATGAGCTGAGCTCACTCTCCTGGGCTTGATCTGAAATTTTTTTGTATTCAGTGACCTCAGGAAAAGCCCTGGTGCCGCAAACCACTGGAGATGGTCAACACATTCACACAAGAGAATTCTGCACTAGGCAGCTGGGCTTTGAATCTCAGTTCTTGGGCTTTACTACAACTGCCCTGCCTTTATGTGCCCTGGATTCTGAGGAAGGCTAAATGGCAGAAGGACTCCAGCATCTGATGAAATACAGAAGGATGTGGGATCATGAAAGTCCGGACATCGGAAAAATGATAAAGCAGTTTTAACCTCCATATTGTGCTGTCTGCGGTGACGCTGCCTTTACCTGTCTGAGCCTGTCTTCACAACAGTGGTTCAGAATAGACTCAGATGACTTTTCTCTTCTGCTCGGGATCAAGGACAATAACTCCGTGCAAACCAGTTTGAAGTTCTCAGGTCCTGTTTAGAAATCCAGCAAAATCCTTTTTTGTCTGTCTCAGCTTCTCCCTCTACTTTACTGGCCATTTGTCACCATTCAGCTCTGCTTCCTGTTGCACATATGACCATTTCTACGCATGACTTTTCAGTGTCAGTCACCTGAGGAACAAAATACCTACAGGGGGATTTGAAAAGTTCAGATATAATCCACAGTTGGACCCAACCCTCTCTGGCAGCTCTAAAGCCAAATATGTTCCAAAGGACTCTGGATCATCTAGAGTTCATGGAGAATCTGCCTGTGTCACTGTGGCTGATGCAAACTGTATAAAGGTCCCAAAAGTCACAGCTTCATCCCACATGTATACAAAGCACCACTCTGTGCTGGCTCCTCTATCAGGCAGTGTGGTTGTGAAGTTAGGGGTGCAGATTCTCTTCTACAAGCTCACAGTTCAGTGGAGGGGAAGAGAGACACTGGTAATTACAGTACGAGGAAGACTGTGTGCAGATCAGCTGGAACAGAGATGGGCCAACTCTGTTCTTAGAACTTAGAAGATAGAACCCAAGCTAACAAATATACTACACAAGACAGCACTGAAAAATATGTGCGAATATCTGGTTTGAATATCACTGAACATTAACAAAATATTAATCTTGATGGAATTAACCCCTCTTGCATCTATCTGAGTTCAATGTTGATTGTCTGGTGTGGTCTGAGTAATAAAATAGAGATACACATTCCATAAAACAAGATCCATAAAACCATATTGTTTGCTTTCATTTCTGCAAAATGTCTAATTATAAGGCTATTAAGGAATATTTTAGAGCTTTCATTGCTTAAGTTTGTATATTTTAGAGTAATTCTGTACAGAATTAAAAAGAAAATTCAGTGGCATTCATGATATAATTTTCAATCAAAAATTAAAATAATTATGAATGTCCAAAACATACAACTATTATGTATGATAATTTTAAATAGTCAAATAGCTATTAAAATTAGAACAAAAGCAGAAATTATAATGAAGAGTACCAAACTATTAAATAAAAAATTTGTAAATGAATCTGAATTTCCAAGTTGTATCATTTTGAAAATTTAGGTCAATCTTATCAAACAACATTTATAATCAACAAAAATCATCACAAATCTCAAATTTCTCAACCATCCACCTGATGCAGTAAAGACTTGGTATCATATTTCACACATATTTCTTCTCCACCATTATATACTTAATTGAAGAGCATTAGGAATTATTTGCTACTGCTGAGTGTTTCAGAATTGCATATGGGTATCTGTAGAAGGCTGGACCCACAGCTCGGGGGTTCATTCCATGCATGTGGTCCAGAGGCAACCTTAACAAGCCAGCCTTTGACCTTGCCTTATCCTGGAGTTCTTCCATTGATGGGGCCTTTCAGCATAGGCTGCCATTAGTGAATCCTCTCAGGTACAGGCTCTGTCTTACCCTGGCCACAGAGTGACCCTTAAAATTGCAAACCCAGAGCAGGATACAGCACTGAGGACAGCAAAGACAGAACCATTGTACCTGGGATGTGAACTGCAGAGACAACAAGGAAAGGGCCAGGAGGAAGAGGAAACAGCAGAAAGGTACAGCCATAAGCAAGATCAGGGTGATAGGGCATGGCCAGGGCTGCAAAGTGAGGACAGAGCACAGATACAAGGAGGTAGGAGGTAAGGTCAGCAGGGGCTGCTGCTGTGACTGAGAAACCATTTTTATCTCAAGGAAAGTGAGACTTTTGTCAAGGGAGATAGTTGGGCCTAGAGGTTTTTAGGAACATTTTTCCAGTGCAGAGGATCAAATCTGCTCCTCATAGAGGGAGGACCTAGAGCACCTCTTTTCTGGACTACATTGCTTTCCTCCCTTCATCTTTTCCCAGTCCTCCATCCTCTGCTCTCCCGGTTTGCTCTTCTTGTTCCCAAGAGGAGACTAAACCCAGGAAGTCTCCCTTTTCACGTCTTCCTGGTAGCTCAGCCCCAGTCAGGGTCTCAGCCTACAAATTCTCTGAGAACTCTAAGTTCACCTGTACATGGCCTCTCTCCATTCTCACTGGTTGCTGCCACTACACCCACAGGCTGGTTTTCAGACAGATTAGCCTGCTGCCCACTTTCAACACAGGGGACAGATTCCTGATGCCCCTTGATGCTCATCAGGATGGCAGAATCCTGATGGAGAATGGGTCAACATATCGAAACACCACAGCAGGACATGGTCATGGTACACGTACCAGGCCCACTGACACACAGAGATTGGGGGCTACAAAGGGCCGCACATGCTGAGAATCCAAACAGATACAAACACCATGGAATCTGAGAAGTTTAGAAAAGCTCTATGAAGATTTTTTCCTAAGATTTCAAAAAATCTGAAAGCTTACTTTCTTTGTATTCATATCAAGAAATGTAAGATCCTTCTTGAATGAATGAGCCTCATTAACCAATCCTTTGCTACTATGGAAGCCTTTCATATAGTGGTGTAATGGATTTTATTTTATCTTGGACAGTTTCAATATTTTCTACAAAATCAGAAAGAAATTTATAAAAGCAGTTGTGATTGACAAGGGTGTTCCAAGACAAGAGTCATGGGAGGAGGGGGGAAGGATCACCCCAGGCAGGAAAACCAGGCAGTGCAGCACAATCAGAAAAGTCCTGCTAAGACACTCTCATAAGTCTTGGTGCCTACTTTACTTTCTATAACAAAAAAATGATTAAGGATCTTGAGATGAAGAGCAAGAGGGCAGTAGAAGTATTTATGTCACAAATGGAAGCGAAGACTATGTGACCATGAGAGGAGTGTCTACATGATATCACCACAGGAAAGCCAGTGACAACTAGCACCTGGAAAAGACAATGTACAGGTTCTTCTCCAGAACTTTCAGGATGAGCCTGGTCTGGCCAACCTCACTGCAGCCTTGGAAACTGCACATCTTGGACTGAAAGTTCTTGGACTTTTGTTGTCCAGAACTATGAGAAAATCAATGTGTTGTTTCAAAGTTTTGTTTTAAATGTGTGTTTGAGTGTCATAGCAGCCACAGAAAACTCATACAGACAATGTAGTAGTCAGACCGGGTGGGAGATGGAATGAACACAAATCTCCAGCAAATGCTCACCACTGAACGGTCAAAGGCCCTGGGGCATCACTAACACAACAGCAATGCAGCAACAAGTCCTGCCAGGATCCACTTCTGCTATCCCAGAACCCTGCAGTGACAAAGTTTCACACAGAACTAATCCATCAGGACAGGTCCTAACTTGGAGAGACCCCAACGCTGCCCAGGCAGTCTGGAGCCACAGGTGGTCAGTGTGCTGCTCTGCGTGGCCAGGCTTACTACTAGTGGAAACCTTTTTCTAGTACTGGTGACCCTGATGGGATGTTGAACTAAGAAGGAGCAAAAAGGGGTTTGGCACTTGTAGTTATGAAATAGTTTCTGATCTGAAAAATTGTAAAAATATGTGACCATGTGGACTTGTTGCCAGGAACCTCTCTGGAGCCTGGGGAGAGGAGGCAACCTTAGCCGTAACGACTCCATGGTAGAAACGGCTCTTTGTACCAACTCCAGAACTTGGCACCTGATACTGCATGAAATTTGGTTTTCATTGTGTGAGTGAATGAACGAATGGGAAATTTCATATAGGTAAAATTAAATGTTTCATAACATACTGTACATATGCCACAGATCCAGTGACTTTTAATTCTGGACACAAATCTACACAGAGGCCACAGAAGGGCAGCCTCCGTGTTCTAATCCTGCCATCCATCCCATTTATTTAAGAATTTAAGCAGGGCAATTTGCATGAACTACCTCACCCACAAATGCCCCCACAGGAAACACACGCTGCACAGAGCTCACCCTGGGTAAGTTGGTTAAGGATTGACAAGACCTTCTCAAAGACAAGCATATTTTATTTGATTTAAACTTGCACATTAGGTTAAATATGATTAGCCTAATTAGAACTAGATTTGCTTTGATCATGTCATTAATTTAGAAGGGACAGGGTTCCAGGGTTCTTCACTCTGATTCTTTCATTCCCACAACCCTATGTAGAGGTTTTAAATTAGAACCAGCACTATGCTTTAATGATGTAAGCCCACTTCCCCTTTCTTCCCATGCATTCCAGAAGTCTGGAATAACTATTTAATGATGATTTAACCAGGCAATGTTGGAGGTGTTGATGTCCTTTGACTATCTAACTCTGTTATCAGGATTCTTCTGGCACCTGGGTGACCATTTCCTCTAGGTGGGGGCTAACATGAAGAGGAAAAGACTACTTCCCAAAAGTTGCCCAGACATAGATTTAAAACCTGTTTATCAGAATCCAATTATCAAGGAAAACTTGAAGGTTTCCCATGAAATTTGGATCCAAGGTCATGAATGATGCATAACTTGTTAGACTCCTGTGAGCAGAATTCATTCTAAGCCCAATGGGGAACCATGGCATCAGTGACTGGTTTCTTTAATCACATTTCAGGAAAACAAGGAAAACCTCAGCTTGCAGTACTCATGATGACCTAGTGAAAAGAGAACAAGCTGTGGCAGAATGTCAAGTCCTCTTCAATTGCCACTAAAAAATAAACAGATACAAGGGGATATGAGTGCATGCATCATATATAGCTTCACATATGTGTGCATATATACATCTGTACATGTGCACATGTTCCCGTGTGTATGTATACACAAACTCATTCATATGTAGATGCATACATACATATGGAAGATGCTTACAGCCTTATTTATTTGTTTTGTAGGGTGTTCATTTTTCTTTGCCATTTCCCACAAAGTCCATGGTTCTGATGCGTGAAGACTACTTTTCAGGAAATGGAGGAGACATTCATTCTAGGTGTGTAATCATTATTTACTCAGGAGAATCTACCACAGCTGAGTGCTAAAGAAAGGTGTGCCATGCATGGAAATTAATATGTTTGTACCCTGACAACACCAGGTAAGCACGAGCTCAGCCTTCTCCTCCCCTCCAGCGGACCCTAGCAACCATCTCTGGAACAAGCATCTCCCCCATGGATTGGCCCTATGTCTGAACTTCTAGGGCAGAAATGACTTCCACAGTATTAATAGTCACCACCTGTTCCCAGTCTCAGCTTACTCTGCATGGAAATTTAGACAGTTCACTCTCCCATTTAAAACACCTCCAAGAATCCCAGGCAAGGCCTCACTTGCCATCATATAACCATCAAGGACGGCCAGTATCTGAGTCTCTGTGTTCTGTGCATGCATACAGAGATGAAGTACAGTAACAGAGAGTGCTCCCAATTGTGACAATCTATTATTATGTGTCCGGATGTCACAGGGATTGCTTTTCAGGGACATGCATGGCCATAGACCTGCATGTCATCCTGGTATATTACGTAATAGTTCCTCTCCCAGGTGAGGCACCTTGGATGGCAAATCATGTACTTGCTCTAAATTTGATAATTCTGGAAGAATCCCCAGGGTGCAGTGTCCACATAGTAGTGGACACTGCAGTGACAGACACAGCAGGAAGCCAAGATCTGTCTCGAGTCTTCACTTTTCTGTGCTGCTGTTGCCAGTAGAGGGAAAGAGCTTCTAAATTCTGAGCCACCACAAAAGGGGATATTTATCATTGTGGAAGCAGAGCCAGACCCCACAGTTGTAAATCCATCTGCTATGTCTGGGCAACATCGATAAGGATGGGGCATTGGCTTCCTGGCTGTACCTTTCTGCAGCTTTGTCTACCTGCCTTAGTGGAAGACATAACTTGGCAGTGAGTATCCATGGGTCGAATCTCCATTAGACTTACCCACCTGACATCCCCAAAATATGACTCATGAACTATCAGAGACATATCAGCTTCATAGACTCAATTCATTCTAGCAGTCATTTAGGTCCTGGAAGGAAAGGGGCCTGGGGCAGTGAGATGCCATGTGGGCCTGACTGGCCCTGGCATCATAGGCAGTGAAATTAAGAGTCCAGACATGATCTTATGGTAGTTAACTGCTGTGTCAGCTTGAGTAAGAAACGCCCAGCTGATTGGATGGACAGAAAGGGAAGTCCCACCTTGGGTGTAAGAGGCATCAACCAATAGGCTTGTAGTCTCAGTGGAATAAAAAGGGAAGAAAGAAGGAAATCTTGCTTTGGTATCTTTGGAGGAGCTCCAGTCTTTGCCGTTGCACTAGGATGTCCATCTCTATACTTCTGTTTAGACCTTTAGGCTTCTAATGAAACTCTTTGGTTAAATCCAGGTCTTTCATCTTTGCCTGGATTGTTCAGCTCGCCAGCATGCAGACGCCATTTTTGCAGTCTTCCACACCTGACTCTGCATGTGGTAAACTTACCTTGCAAACCACATGATAGATTAGATTAAATTAATAGACAGATAGTAGCTAGAAAACTAGACAGACAGATAAATGGATAGTATTGCATAAAATGTTACTCTAGTGAACCCTGACTGATATACATCTCTAATAAGTCTGAAAATAAAAAAAGAGAGGAAACACAAATGCCCACTGTCAGGAATGAGACAGAGAGCATGACTCTTTGGTCATCTAAAAGATAAGGATGGAATACAGTATTACAAGCAACTCTGCTCATATAAATTTGACCATTTATATGAAATTAACCAATTTTTTGAAAAGTGTCAACTATAATTACTATATCTCTATACAATATACCATATTACTAATATTATATACCATAATTCATCCAATACTGAACAGATAATTTGTATATCCTTATATAACTATTCCAGATATTGAATTTATAATTTAAAAATTTCACAAAAAGAAATTTCTAGGTCGTTTCAGCACAGAATTCTACAAATGTGCAAAGTAGAATCAACACAAGTTCTACACAGACTCCTCCAAAAACAAAACTGGAAAAACTTCTTAACTCATTTTATGAAGCCACTATCTTCCTGATACCAAAACTATATAAAGGCAATACAGGCAAATAAAACTACAAATCATAATCTCATGAATATAGATGCAAAAAATCCTTCACAAAATATTTGCAAATAGAACTCAGCAATAAATAAAAATAATTATATGTTATTACCAAGCGGGGTTTATTTCCATGGAGGCAAGTCTGTCTCACTATGCAAAATCAATGAAAATATTCACATAAATTGATGTGGGAAAAACACTTGACAAAAATGCCACCCTTTGATAATAAAAGTTTTTTAAAAGGTAGGAATAGAAGTGAATTTTCTGAACTTGACAAAGACCAATAACAAACTAGAACCAACATTATACTCAATGATAAAAACCAACAACTTCTCTCCCTAAGATCAAAAACAAAGCAAGGCCATCTGTTCTGACAACATAATAAGAGAAGTTCCAGGCAATACATAAAGATACAGTTACATAAAGCAGCTATAATTGAGCAGGGGACTTGGGGATCTCAGCAAAGTTACACACCCTTTCAAACTTGGAGAGCATTTGATTAAAATCTGGGCTGAGACCACCTCTACATGTGTGAGTTTGGAATTTAGGAAAATAATCATGGGGCTCTGAGCAGCAGCTGCCCAGGCATGATTGCAGAGTGTGCTATGAACAAGGGTCATGTGCATCTAGTATGGGTATGAGTTTCCTGCACCTGCTATGACAAGGTTCCATGCCAAAGTGGAGGCATCTAGTGACACCGGTTTATAACCTCAAAGGACAAGAAGCTAAAAGTTCAAAGTGTGACTCTCTGGCCTCAAAACAGAGTATCCATAGGACACCTTCAGAGCTCTGGAAGAAAATCCCTTGCCTCGTCTGTCTAACTCTGCGAGGCTGCCTAAATTCATTGTCTGTGTCCCTCTTGCATCTTCACACCAGCAGTGACAGGTTGCATCCTCCCACACTGATCATTCTGGTTCTCCCTCTTCTACCTCTGCCTCCTACAAAGTCACACAGAGTGCTCACTATGGTATGGCAGGGCTCCCAGCGCTGTGATCTTCATAACTTGGGAGGGGACACTTAGTGATAGATAAAGCCAAACTAGAGCAGACATTTAACCTGTCCACATCATTGAGCTGGGATTCGCCTAGCTTGCCAGGGTCTGGCCTTTTGCTATGGCTTAATCCCTTGTAACACTGAGAAACATACATCAAAACGAGAGAAGTGTATCCATATGTGCTTAGCATGTGAAAGCCTGTGTCAGCCCTAGATGGTTTCAACAATGTAGGTCCTGATTAACAGAGCCTACCAGACCCCACCAAGGGAAGCAGCATCTCCACAGTGCAGAGGTTCCCCAGTCACATCCGTGAAAAGACTCAGACCCAATGCCCCATGCCACCATGGCTTTTAGGCAAAAAAAAAATCTCTTTGTTGTAGAGTAAGAACTCTTCACCTTCCCCACCCCAGTTGTAGAAGGATGTGTCCACAACTGTGTCTTACATTAGAATAATGTGCTCAGCACATACCACCAGGTAGACTGGCCTTATCCCTTAGTGACAGTGAAACTCTTGACTCTCCACCAGGTGTTTCCTACACTACTCCAGTAGGGAGGGAAGGGTCTCCTCCTGCTGCTGGTAAGGGGCATCACATTCCCACTTTCCCACATGGCCTACACTGACAGGAACTGGGGTGGGTCTTGTCACTACTTGGCAGAGCTAAAAGACCAGCTCCTACAATGCTCCTGGAATTAACCTGAGTTTAAAGTACAATAAAGCCAAAATTTCTTTAAACTAGGATGAGAATGTAGCTCAGTAGTAGAGTGCTCGCCTAGCATGTGGGCCATTAATTTTCCAGGACTGAAAAATTAATTGACTGCACTCAATCTACCATACATTACACCGTAGTTTGACTTGCTTTAGAATAATGTGCTCAGCACATACCAGTATAGATACCCCTAGAGTTGGGTGATATCATCTAACACAAGGCCTTGTCTATAACAAAGTGTTGGCAGTGTTATGTAATTTATTAAATACTATACCAAAAATGAAAATCACCATAGTTTTAAGGGTTTGCTTTCATAGTATTGTAAGGTCAAAAGATTTTAAGTCAAAACATCAGTTCCTGCTAACCAGCCTCTCTGATATCACCATGTATGGGGTCAACTCACAAGAACCCTGTGAGGATGGAAATTCCAGCTCCCCATTTGGCTTCTGCTGCAGCAGGTAAGAGGTCCTCGCTTTTCTGTATCTTGGACAGCCAGCAGGAGTAGCTTGTACTCTTTCCACATCACTCTTCAATTTCTGAGGACTTCTAGCTTTTCTATCCCTTCTGATATGGCATACCATTGCCTTTCCTGTAAGGATTTCTGGGAGTTTCTACTGCTGAAATGACAAAGGTGGACAGCTGGGTGCACTGGGCCCTACATGGCTCTGAGCTGAACATACTCACAGCTCCCTCCACAGGCACACACTGTTAAATTGTTATTCCATGCAACACGCCCTATCCTATCCCCGCGGGGTCATCAAAGGCCACCAAGAACGGAAGTTGGCCAGTGATGAAGCAGCTGTCTGGAGCTCAGCCATCTAAGATAACTGTCTCCACTACCACAAAGTTGGAATCACCGTAACATCCACCTTGTGCACAGAGGCACTGGGATTTGTTGCCTGGCACAAATAATGTACCTGCAAATAACATTTGCTTTATGTAAGCAAATGAAAGAGTAAACACATCCATCCCTGCTTCGCCGATGCCATGGGCTTCTGTGGAATGAGGGTTGGCAGAGAGGCTGATGTGCCATCTATCCTGATAAATGGGTCCCGGCTACAGCTGCAGTCATCTAACATAACGATGCTGGGGAACAATGGGAAGTGAATCCTGGATTCTTTGTGTAGATTCATCATGACTTCTGAAACTGAGGGAAAACAGAGGCAGGGGGCAGAGAGAGGGACAAATGGATTGAGTCTGTAGCAAATCTTCCCTGAAGCCACATTGGCATTCAAATGCATGATTCTGAATAGGCCTCTATTTGCTGACAGGAAGCAGAGATGGTCTATAATGGTGGCTGTGACCAGGCTGAGAGCTGAGCCCTGTCCCCAAACAAGACTCCCCCACTGAGTGCAGCAGCAAATTTGCCACTGTTGCTGATGACATCTGTGTAGATGTGGAAAGGGAAAGGTACTGGAACAAGTCATCAGCTCAGTATAGACATGTTTATCCAATCAGGGATGCATATTCAGGAGACAGGCACTTCCAGCCAGCACAAGAGCATAAGATGGGCCCAGAGGAGACAAGGACCAGCCTGAGTTACACAGGACCCCTCATTTCTGCTTACTCCAAAGGGAGCTATTAGACATGGCACCATCAGTGCCCAATGTATCCAAAATAGGGACTGGAGGAAGACAGAAAGGAAAGTGCCCAAAGGAGAGCAAAGAAACTATGGCAGAAAGCAGGAGGAAGGGGTAGCAGGCAGACACAAGCTGGTAATGAGAGGGAGAGCCTTGGAAAACCACACCTTGTGCAAGTGGGAAGTGGAGAGCAGGTTATTGTCAAGCCTCCATTTGGGGTTCAGATAAGCCCAAAACCCATGCAGTGGAACAGAGGCAGTCAGGGTGCCTTAGATAGAAAACACCAGAACTTCTGCTGATCCAAGTGAAGGACACTGAGGCACTATTTTGCCAGAGATTGAAACGTAACTGTGTTTGTGCAAAATGGATGTCAGGTGAAAGTCTAAAGGAAGGGGAATCAGAGGGGTCAGCAGCCCAGGAGCAGGATGGAACTGCAACACAGGTGCATTTCAGGATGGGTGGGAGCCCAAGCACAAGTGAGGACCTCAGCCCGAAAAAGGGAGCCCAGCAGAGCAAGGCCTAATGAACCAGGCACTATTAACAGAAATCTTGGGACCTGGAAACCACTACAGACCTGCTTCCAACCAAACCTTAGCTCCTGCCCAACCACAAGTGCATGCCACAAAATTAAGAAAAAGACAAAAGCCAAGGCCAGTGATGGCTTCCTTGTTCAGCCTCAGCTAGAGTTCCCACCAGCAGGCTCCAGAGCATGGGTCTTGCCTCAGAGACAAAAGTGAAAAATTGGACCCAGCATGGCCTTTCAGCTTTGCCTTGTTGCAGGGCAGGCCTCTGCCTCCCTAGTTTCTGGAAGAAATGAAGGTCTGGGCATAGCTGTTGTGGTCCAGATGTGGAGTGATGTGTTCTCCTAACCGTAAAACACCTAAGCTCTGCATGCAGGATGCAGCCTTTTAATAGTCATGCTGGAAGAATTTTAAATATTTCAAAAACTGTGCATCACCTATGTAGGATTGCTCAGAGAATTGTTTGGCCAGAGAGGATTGCTTTGACCTTAACCCTGCCTTTGAAACTGACCAGTGAGAAATCTCTCTGGCCCAGTTTATCTGAACTATTGGCTCTGTGTACAAATATTTAAAGCAGCCCTAGAAAATGATCATAGTAGATAGATGATTAATGAAAACTGATTTGCAAGGAACTGAGTTGAAGAAAATTGTGTGCACCTGTGAGATATATATATATATATATATATATATATATATATATATATATATATATGCTGTTTTTCAGATAGGAGGTTATAGACTCAGAATGTTTGCCTTTTGAAAGTCTAAATCCATCAGATGTTATTTATTTGCTGTTTAATGTTTAAACAAAGAGGAATATTTTCTGCTCATAAGTAAATCAAGGCCAGGACAACAATCTTGCAAAGGTCAGATTCTATCACTTTGGTTAATTGGATCAGTCTTCAAAGTCACAGTGTCAATATGTGAAGGGCAGCAGAGGGCACTGGAGGCTGCTAAGAATTGACTGGCCAGGAGGCTGAGTTGCTGAGCTCCCCAAGGGAGCTCCATGCCAAAGCTCCTGGATTGTTTTTTTTTTTTAGGCAAGTGATGAGGGTAGGTGGGCAGAGGTGCCCTCAACAGCATCTGGGTGAGTGACTGACTACATTATGCTTCAGTGATTTATAGCTTCCCACATTCTGTTTATAGCTTTGGACTTTGATTTTTTAAACCCCAGAAATTCTAAAAGGTCCTCCCTGCATGAAGAACTGTGTGGACTGCAGATGTACTCAAACACCTGTGTATGTGCCATGGGATACACCGGAGAGGATCTGTGTGTGTGCCATGGGGTACGCCGGAGAGGCGTCAGCACTGCAGCTAAGTCAGGACGAGGGAAAGATGCTCACTGGCCCTGGGCCCCGTCTTCTACTTAGTTTTGTGCTAGTCACATGGGGCAGGTATTGCATGGTGTTTCAACTTGAAAATGCAAATTAAGAAAATATGTTCATAAACCCGCTTTTTCAGTGTTCAAATAGTCTACTGTTGCTACCCTAAGAGAACTTCCTAATGTAGCACAAGAAGTGCAAGAGAACCACAAAAAACAGAAAATCAAAATTATTCTTCCCTGGAGAAACCAAACACAAGACAATGAAAATTACAATGGTTCTGAGGGGTGCTTCCAAGGTGCCAAGTGCTGAAATGCAGACAAGCTAGAATTTGTCAGATTCATTCCCATGATCAACAGGCTCAGTGCATCTTTCTGTGTCTTCTTGCCTTTGACATGGTTGTGGTTATCACATTAATGACACATTAATGTGGAAGTTCTGCAGATTTCAGTCAAAATAGGTCTGGTCTTACACTGTGATATGGCAGGACATAATTGAATATTGTGGTAATATTGTTTTACTAAACTCTGGAATGTTTTGATTTTTTTCTGTTGTTTGAAGAACCAGTTTAATGAACCTCCCGTAGCTGAGTTGCCTGCAGAGCTCATAGTAACATCCAAACAAATCTAGCAGATGGGATCGCTGCACTATCAAGCCTAGTAAATCAGTAGTGGAGCTGTCAGGACTGCCTGGGCACTGTGCATGGCAGAGGAAAACCAATCCCGAGTTAGGTCTGGGGAGACAAATTATTCAAAAGTATTATTACAGCACAAACTGGGTTACAATTGCAATGGAGAAGGATTATTACAATATTGAAAACTTCAGATCATGAGTTCTTACAGAACATCAGGGAGGAAAACCTTTGCTCCCAGCTTTAAGTTCAATGTCTGGGGTCTGCAAATGAAACTGACAAAAGACAGATTAACCAGAGAAAACATTTATTTATATATGCCACGCACATAAACATAGGCATTCTCAGTGCTGAGCAACTCAAAATAGCTTCATGTAGACAACTTGGAACATATACACCTAACTCAGTAAGGGAGTGTCACAAGTGGACACAGAAGCCAATCTTAAGGCCATAAGACCCTGAGAGTTATGCCACCTGAGGGGTCAGAGGAGCCAATGGGAACTGGTACGTCTGCAACAAAGACTCCAAGAGTCAAGCAGTCTCCTGAATGCAACAGTTTGTTAAGCATTTATCACATTCACAGCAAGATAGAGGGGACCTCACTCAAGGCTTAAATTGGAAACTGATGGTGGTGCCAGTGGGGCAGGATTTTTCTTCTGCCTGACCAGCATGCCCTGAGAACATATAGGATCCAATGGCCAGCACTGGAACTCAGCAATCTGGAGACTGAACTCTGCAACTGAAGACAATCTGCAGACTCCACAACCTGAGAGCCAGACAGGGTGCTCTAGATGGGCAGAGTGACAATCACAGATAGTTGAAGAGCTACAGCAGCAGCTCTGCAAAGAGTAGTAGCTGGGGCAGAATCAGTAACCACTGAGCCAGAAGACTGAGCTGAAGAGAAGCCAGAGGCTTCATCTTTTAAGCTATGGGGAGTTTGATACAAATAATATGTGCCAATCTTATGGTGGTGTACAAATAATAATGTGCTAATCCTATAGTGGTAATTTTTTTTCTTTATGATAAAGTATTTTTAT
Source organism: Hydrochoerus hydrochaeris (assembly GCA_004027455.1). Classification (NCBI taxonomy): domain Eukaryota; kingdom Metazoa; phylum Chordata; class Mammalia; order Rodentia; family Hydrochaeridae; genus Hydrochoerus; species Hydrochoerus hydrochaeris. Next base: position 233,224 of record PVLA01002571.1, on the reverse strand, counting down.
AAATTTCTTGAAAAAGTTTACAAGGTAAGTTTTATTTCATGCAAAAACTTATGATTACCACACAAACACACTGGTTTTTTGGTCATCACAAGCTAGTTTAGACTCAGAGAGTAAATTCAGAACCAAACAGAAATATAAAATGGTTTCTGTCCCACTCATATCTTTGAAAGTAAGTTTGAAACCAGACAGATGTGTAAGATGAATTCTGTCCTGCTCACATCAGAAAGACAAAGAGCAAAAAACAGTTTCATGGGAAGAATGAGAAGTTTTCTATCATGATAACAAAATTTTAAAAAATGGAGCTATGGCAGAGAAGACAAGATGGCCCGATGAGTGAGCAACAAAATACAAAGCCTCCTGGGAAAAACAATTCATATGCCAGAATAAAACACCCTGGAGAGACCCAGACAGAGGGAGATGGATCCTCTTGACACAGGAAGAAACTAAAACATGAGAAAGCTCATCAAATACTTCAGGGCTACAACTGAAACAGCTGAAAATAATGGGACACAGCTTTTTTATGGTGACCCGCCAAGTGTGCACCAGCTTGAATCAACGCTGGCCGGCAGAGCCACCCAAACTCGTTCCCACTGCCACTCACAGGAAGCGCAGCAGCGCTGAAGTCAGGGGTTGGTGAGCCCAATGGAGAGCGGAGCCAGTGAAGAGACCTTCATTAATCCACAGTCAATGCTGGGAATGAGACCCCCCCACATGGGAAGGGCATGACCAAACGGGCAAAATGTTGGAATCAGCCAGGAGGAGCCTGAACTGGGAGTGACAATGACTTCAGCTGGTTTCTCCCCAACCCCGCCCCAAGCAGATTCATGGGATTTGCTTGGACTGGGCCGCGCCCCTGGCCAGGACCCAATGAGCTGTCCCAAATTGATTCCCTGTGCCTAGCAAGCACTAACTGGGTGAAAGGCCCCTGAAGTTCAGTTGGCCTGGTGGGGAGGGGCAGGCAGAAGAGGGCAGAGGTCCCTTGCCAGCATGCTTCAGAGGAACCATGGCCAACACAGAAGGGGGCTGGGACCTACACTGTAACCTGTGTGGAGGAAACCAGGGCCATGACAGGAGAGAGAGGCAGGAGGAGGCCCCCAGCCCAGAACTCTGAGAACACTGAACCAGGAGAAGGAAAAACAAGGGAGACTGAGGGCGGCAAACACATAACATCAGACATGGCTTCATTGGACATTAAGAGATATCTTTGGGACCTTGTAGATGAGCTCAGAACTGAAATATTAAATCAGGTAAAGCAGGATATGAGTAGAGTAATAAAAGAAATGCTCTCAGGAAGCATCTCTCAGGATGATACAGATGCAAGAAGGGAGGAACACAAAAAAAGGAGAGAAAAATTTGATAAACAATATAAATAAAACATAGAATACATGAAACAGATTCAAAGAGACTACCAGGAAATTAAAAACTCCATTGAAAGCTGGCAAAACTCCTTAAAAGAAACTAAGGATAGACTGTCAAAACTTGAAGACAAATTGGCAGTGTGTGATGATGAAAGGAAATATCTCTTAAAAATAACAAGGAAACAAGCAGTTACAATACAAAGGCTAGAAGATGACAAGAGAATCTACAATTTAAGAATAAGAAACGTGAACGAAGAAGCAGGAATACATACGCAGGCGAATTACAAAGGCTATTCACAGAAATAATTAAGGAAAACTTCCCAAGCATGGGAAAAGAAAATGATGTTTGGTTGTGTGAGGCATACAGAACTCCAGCCACCTACAACCAAAACAGATCTATACCCAGACATATAATAAACAAGATATCAGAAATTCAATATAAAACAGAATATTAAAAGCTGTCAGAGAAAAGAAACAGATTACCTATAAAGGTAAGCCCATCAGAATCATGGCTGACTTCTTGACACAGACCATCAGATCAAGAGGAGCTTGGAGTGAAGTATTCAAAGCCCTGAAAGAGAATAACCTCCAGCCCAGATTGATGTACCTTGCAAAACTGTCACTAGAAATTGATGGAGAAACAAGATGCTTCCATGACAAAGAGGAACTGGTCAAATTTGTGACCACCAATCCAACCCTACAGAGAATACTGAAGGGCATTCTAGAGAAAGAGAAAAAAATACCAGGATTTTAGGAACAGTGGCAGAAAGGCCTCGATGAGTGGAGCAGGCAGTAGAATGAAGGAGAAAAGTAGACAAACAACAGCAGGAAAATAGCATGGCAGAAATGAGGCAGAGAAGGATAACTAGAATCTCTAACATAGATGGCCTTGATACACTATATTGTTAATAGTGCACCAGGATTTCAAACCCACATTACTCACACTACTCTGCTTAGATGTGTTATATTCTGTTCCAGTCATTCTACCTGTACTAGATTTGAGGGCACAGACAGTAATCCCAAAAATAAGAGGATATAGTATGGTAATCATCCTTAGTTTCCTATTAACTTAATCTAAAGTTCTGTAAAACCTACACTGTTTTACCATGATTTATCGTAATCGAATCTGGTTTGTTGGATCACGGTTTTGTATTGATAAATTTTATTCAAAGCTGTTATGATTGATAGTATCAAGTCTGAGAATATAGGCAACTGCACTGAAGATGACAAGATCCACTCGAATATCCACTATGGTTTGATTATTACCTGCCTTTGAAGTTTTATACTGTCTACAATGTTTTATTTTTACTACTATTATTATTTACTGCTATACTAAATTATACTGCTATATTCAATTATGCCTGATGATATAGACATTCTATTGAAGTTAATAAGAAACAACACAGCAATCATTGTAGATCAGCTTGTACTATGGCTTTATATGACTTTTTGGTTTCATGCTTTTATAGGAATTTGTTTTGTTTTGTCTTGCTAAGTTTTGTTTTTCCCTCTAATACAGAAAGTATAAAAATACATGCAGAGACTCATGCATGTGTAGCTGTTTATAGTCTCACTGTTTGAACATCTACTTTGTACGCTTTAATTTTGTAACCAACCATTTCTAAGAAGACAATATGTAATTTATCAACTAGTGATTTCTTACTGTTTATCTTTTTTTTTAGTTCTGTATTATCTCTACCCTTTACATGTTTTTTTCTCTTTAAATTAATTAATTAATTAATTAAAATTTTAAAAATTAAAAATGGAGATATGAAAGTGTGAAGATGCGTGTTTATGTAGGTATCTTCTGTCCACTTTTGTGGCCATGAAATGCTTTTGAACACTTATGGCAGATTCACTCCTGGACCTAGAAACAAACCCATCATGAGCAGGAAATTAATGACATCCACATATTCTAGAAACAGCTGCTCATGATCAGACAAGAAAAGCTGCAAAGAGACTTGTTTTTTTAACCTGCTGATTTGCTGAATCTTAATGTCTTCAGTTTCACTAACTCATTCCAACTCTGAAGTTCCAAGGATGTCTTCATATAAGACTCAATTTGGTCAGGTCAAAAAAAGTGGCATTTTGTCCAAATTTGTCAATGAACACAAGTAGATCATTACTTAATAAGCTTGGGAATTTAGAGACTCTGAGTAGGAGAGCCCAGGCAGAGAGAAAATATCTTGGATTCATCTGAGTTGTTGGTTCTTTGTCACAAGCCATATCAGAGAACCAAAAAGGAGGAGGGTTATCTGATCCCATTATCCAAGACCACAGGGCCAAGCATCACTGCATTCTCCAGGCCACCTTCAGGACTAATTCTGGTCAGCAAGAAGACAGTCCTCTTATCTGCCAAAGACTTGTGGGCTTCAGAGTGAGAAATACTTGGGAGTATTGTGTCCCCAGAATCACTGTCAAACCCTTGCAGATAGTACCCTCCTTCCTGCCAGCCTCTGCACTTTAGACCTGGTGGGCCTCCTCCAAGGCCCGCACAGCAAGAGGGGTGGAGCCTTTCAGGCATTGTGCCATTAGTGTGGCTGATGAGAACAAATGCTAAGAAGCTGGAAGAAAAACAAACCAGGGCTTCCAGGTACTGATCCTCCACAGGAAAGCAAAAGTGTGACAGGAGGAATTTAACTCACAAAAACTCCTTGGTCAGGGTCAACAGGTGTTGGCAAGACAGTTACTGCTTCCCCACCACCATCATATTGGAGATTCTGGAAGACAGAACCAGTGCAGTGAGAATCACGTGCATGAAGGCGCCATGCAGTCACCAAGACCTTCTTGGGCAGCTTTCCATGTTAACCCCGTGACCATTCTGCCCAAACCACATGGGCTAGTTATCTCCTTGCAATTCACTCCAGGGGGAGGGATAATCATGGGAGTGTTAGAAAAGCAATGGTTACAGCACTTGATATCTAACAACCAGCTGGACAGGAGTAAGCTGAAAGAGGGTCAAGTCAGAGAGAGGGTCAGAACAGAGCCAGGCCCCAGCCAGGAATTTGGTGGCACTTATCCACATCCAAAGCAGATACCCCTATAGAATGTATGGCAGCCACAGCCTCACCCTTGACATTTCAGGTAGATCAGGTCTGTGGAGTCAGAGGAGATGAGGAGGGACTGAGAGCTGAGGAAGACTTCCAGAGGACTATCTCTCCTCTGATGCTGGATGTGACTAGGGGTTTGCAGGTTGAACATGTTCTTGGGATTTTTCCAGTATGTTCCCTACATTTTCCAAATGTCTGCTTTTTTTCCTTGCACCACTGTGGGATTTCCATATATGTTGCTGAGTGCCCCGATGAAGCCCTTTTAGGGTAATTGAAAATTGATAATTATATGTTTACATTTCCAAATAATTACAACACCTTAGAAAAAGAAAAGCAAGTGGGTTCCAGTGCATCACCTTGTAGCCCACAGAGTTAAACTTTGTTTTTTATATCTTGTGTCTTCCACCACCAGCTTTCATCCCGGGGCCAGCCCTAACAACAGTGGTGGTGCTTTTATTACTCTGTCAAGATGCATAAAGATCAGGGGTTGTAAATCCCAGGTACCCACTCCCCTCCTGGCTTCACAGTTGGCTTCATAACTTCCAATCTGAGAGTCTGGGTTTTGATTACAAGTTTTAGATTAGGTATCAGGGAAGAAAACACAGGAATATAATATAAACAACTTGTATCTCCACTGAACACTAAAAATTGACTCCTGTGGTGTGCCAGGGGCAATGAAGCTAATCATAAAGGACTTTCATTTTTCCATCCATAGATGGCTGATGAGCAAGATGGAAGGGCCACACAGGCAGTACCCAAAATCCCAGCAGCCCTGGGCTCATGACTGCACGGTATCAGTCCTTCACCTAGGGGCTTTTCTTCCTTGGGAAGGACAAGGAGACTATATGCTGCTTCAGACTACTGGTGGCCATGGAAGCAACAAGAAGCCAGCAGAGGGAGAAAATCCCACGAAGGTGTAGGCAGAAAAGCTTCCTCATTGGCAGAGAAATGCAACAGATAGGGTTGGATCTGACACTGAGAGCCTGAAGGCCCAGCTAGCCTTGCCTGAGGGCTGGACAGGCAGAACACAGGGGACCTTGGAGCAAGACACACACAACCATAAGAGCAGAAATGGTCCCTGGCTCACCAGGCAGCTCTGCCTCCAAAGCAGAAGTGAAAAGAGTAGCAGGAACTTCCACCTCTGACTTGGCCAAGCCAGGAAATGGCTGCTAAACATAGAATGGAGACCAAGAGTGTCCACCTAGGGGGAAAGACAGGCTGCCAAGCTGGAGCAGAGGATGGGGTGCCATTCCGTGAGGGGACTAGAAGCCCCCTGAAGTCACAACTCCTGTCATCTGTCTCCTGTTCGATCAAGAGAGAAAAGCCTCTGAGTGGCCTTCCAGCTGCTGATGTCTGTAAGACCTGGGGAAGCTGGAGGTGACTCTTGAGTATCATGTGTTCCTAGACTCTGAGGGGTCATGACATCGTCAGAGTTCTAAAGAGCCTTACTGAGCTTCCTTCTCAGCATGTAAGGGCATTTGATTTTGTATTTCTGAATCTCTGCATTGCCAGCAAGCTCCTCAGTGCCTTATTAGTCCTAGAATGGGCTAAACATAAAAACATACTTGTATATTTTTTATATTCTGAGAATTCTCTGATAATATTTTTCAGTATTGTCATTGGCCTATATTTTCCATTTCTGTCTTCTCCAGTTCTCCTGCTGATTTATTAGCCTTTCCTTATTTCAGCAGGTAAAGATGAGGTGAAAGCCAAGGGGACTGGCCAGATGTCATAGCCAGAAAACTGCCATGTTTTCAACAAGTCTATTACTAAAACCTGAATTTGGTCCATTTGCTTCAATTTTTATGCTTGAGTCCAAATCTTCTTTAATGGGCTCCTGGGTTTGCCAAAAGCAAACATTTTCCAATATTTTTGCTGTCATCAATTTTCCTGATTCCTGGTATCTTCTCTGATTTCTACTCAGTCCCTGCTCTGTGCTTTGGACTTTGATTGATTGATAGAAAGCCAAAGAGCCTAACAGTGTAGGGAAGAGATCTGTAGGCAGAGAACATTTAATCTATGGTTTCTTAAGCTTCTCAGAAACTCTTGGATTTGGGGAAATCATTTCCTGTGCCACAAAGTTACCAAGGAAGCGGGGCTTAAAATCAATGGTGTGACTTTCTCCTCAATGCCAGGAGTGGGATGGACTGTGCTACTCACTGGGAATGGAGGTGGTGCTCAGGGGAAACATCACAACATCGTGGGGGAAGTTAGAAGAATTAAAGGTTCTGCACATTAAATTCTATAGGATGGGAGATGGTGAGCACTGGGACTGGAAGATTGGGAAGAGTTGGCTAAAGATTTAGGTAACACAGGCAAAGGACTAAGCTGAACATGGGGGTCTACTTTGTTTTCTTGCTTGGCTCAGGAGTCCTGATTCATGGAGAAGCCTCACAGCCCCAAATAGGAGGCTCTTTCTTTGAGCTCCATAGGGCCACAAATAATGAAGACCTTGTAAAAAGTAAATCAAGCTCCACAATTCTCAAAGGTCCTTGCTATGTTTCTCCTTTCCATATAGATATGCAGAAATATAGGCCATCAAAAATACAGTGCAAGGTCCTGAGGCTGGGGATGAGTGGATAAGAGGAGGGTTCCTTGAAAACACAACAAAAGGAGACTCATGGCAGAGCAGAGGCAGACCAAGAGTGTAGGTGGTATTCTACACTCTTGTCTGAGACTAGCTTGACATTCTGACCCACCCAACCCTCTGGCCCTACCATCAGGAGTTGCTTGAGTCACCCATTTCCTATAATATCTCTTACACCAGTCAGAGACAAAACAATGGAGAATTGCCTCTCCACCCTTTCCAAGAACCACGAATAGCAGAGTAGCTTGCACACTGGTCAGCCTCCACAACTGAATGTCCCTCTGTTCCAGCTTCTGGCTCAGTCAATGGTGGTACCAGCATGGGACAAGATGAATGAAGAAAAGTAAGTTCAGTTTTTTCTACCCCTAAACCCTAGTTGTCTCTCTTGGACTCTCAATGAATATGCCTTTGCCTATGATGGTCTCTATTAGGCAGTCCTTATTTTAACCAGGACCTGAAAACACTCCTCCCTTCCTCCTGCCTCTTTAGACTTAAAGATGTAGACGGCCTGATACTGCCTCAACTCCTGAGAGTGCTGCCACTGCTCTGGGATTCATGAACTCTTCACCCAGCTTGCAGGTACTCCCTGGGCTGCCTCTGCTGTTGCTTTCTCTGCCCTGCTGGGAGCCTGACTAACACAGCACCCTGCTCAAACCACACTTCCTTCTGTCTGCCTACTTTTCTTTTAGTTTGTAGAGTCTATCACAAATTTTATTATCTCATCTTTTTGTCTACTTTTCCATTCAAGTGAGGGTCAAGGCCCTTGATCACTGTCTATAACTTATCTTTGGTGCTGAAACAAATTTCCACAAGAAATGTCACACTGAACCCTAGCTCCCTGATACTATGTCCACATAAAGTGTTAGGTTTGTGCTTCCATTTCCTTTCTGCTGCAACTAAGTCTATCTATCTTCCCTGAAAACTGTGGTCTTCTTCATGGGCATTGATGCCTCTTGAGGATATCACCCCCTCAGCTCTTTGAAAGCTGATCCATAGTTCTGAGTGCTGAAGAAGATGCATATCCACAGTCCTTTCATACCCTCCTCAACTTTTGACCGCTCAGTAGCAGCATAATTCCAACTGATATATCAGCTTCAATGAAACCTCCTCCTTCCCACTAGAAGCTCTCATTTTATGAACACAGCTGGGATACAAAGGTAACTTGGTGACACAAGGGTGGTGTCCTAATTACTTTTTACTCATTGCTGGGACAAAATACCTGACACCCAAAATGAAGGAAGGAAAGCTTTATTTCTTACAGTTCTTGGAGGTTTCAGTCCATACTCATTTGGCTCCAAGGCAGGGTGGCCTGGTAGGCTCAGTTCATGGCAGCTGCAAACAACAAGGTGGAAACCAGCAAGAGAGAGAGACATACCTTCTTCTTGCCATTACATCATATCCTGGTTCCACCCCTAGGCAGGTGTTCCACTCACACCACAATCTGAGCACTAGAAAATAAACCAATCACAAACACACAATTGCATGAAGCTTGGGGGACACTGACATAAATCATGACAAGTGATACAGTGGAGGAGTTCCTACCTACCCAGGTCTCATCGGCATTGGAGAGGTGGTGCTAGTTAAATCAATTGTCAAGGTGACTACAAATTGCTCAAGCCATACTGAGAAAGAAATAACATGCAACTTAGTTAGAGCAATGACTTTTTATGAATAAAATAATTAGAAAACATAGTAAATAGGATGTGATAATTCATTGACAAAGTTTTTTTGCTCTTCTTTCACTGTGTCTGAAATATCAAGGATCATGATGCCATCAGAAACATCCTGAGTCATCATGGAATCACCATAGACAATGCTGCTGCACACCAGGACCCACACTTGTCACCATCATTTACATAATGGAACATTCACTCTCTCATCAGCCACAGAGGATGTGAAGGTTGGGGTTCAAATCTGAAAGAATAAAATTCTATCTAAAATCACACCATAAATGACCACATGCCCCCAGTTAAGGCCCACAAGAGCTCTCTGAAGACTGGTCTCCTCCTTTCTGAAGTGGGCTGTTAGGGAATAAAAGTCTTATAGAATATTGGGAAGCAGGATGTATTCCAGGGATAACAGATTTCTGATGTACAGTATTATTTGAAGATGTGCTGGAATGTGCTACATTTAAGAGATAAGTCAACCTCTGATGTGTAGCAGAGATGATTAGTGAAGAAGCAAAGTGTTATGAACCCAAGTTAATTATGGGCAGAAACTAGAAACAGAGCCAGAGCCAGATACCCCACAGAGTCCACATGCTTCACACTTCCCACAGGCACACAGCATGGCATCTGCTTCACTCACAGAAGAACTGGACTGAACTGGCTCAGGCAAAGAGGAATAACCCAGAAGGAACTGAAAGCATGTGACAAGGTTTTGAAAAAGCCTGCAAGACTGCTAGGTGGAGGAATATGGCTGGGTGTGGGGAAGAATGCATTGTTTAAACAAATACCAGGGCAGCACTGTGCTTCTGTTTCAATGTCTAGATCATGTTCACACTGCAAGAGGATCACGGGATCTGTATTAATCTTGTCAACATGCATCAGGGTTACACCTTGCCCAGGTCCTACCTGAGTATGATTATTGAATTATCTGTATCTCCCCTGCATAGAGTCCTCTCCTCCCATAATCTTGCCTTCCATTCCAACTGCTTTCGCCACTCTTTTCTGGCTTCTCTTAGAACCTGTCATTCCTGCAATCCCTCTGTCAGTTCAGATTCAAGCATCTTTTCTCTGACCAGTGCCTTCGGCTATCTCCCTCCACTACTCCTGTTTCAGACAGTTCCCCTCCACCAGCATCTTTAGCCCTGCAACTTCATCCCAGCCTTCCTGGCTCTTACCTGTCACTTCTGCATTCTTACTTAGACTACATTTCTTGGTTTCATACATCCTTTCATACATCCACTGGGACTCCTGTCTGTTACACTATTCAGCTAATTTTTTTATTTCTTTAATATTTTTTGACATTTTACATTGTTTGTTTACTAATTGCATTTTCACCTAAACTGCTTCTCACTCCTATACTTTCTCCTCTCTTTTGAAGATGTTTTCACAGCAAAAAATAAGAAATAACAATAAAAAAGACTTTCAAGACAGGCTGGTAGAAGAGTAATGATAATCAACACATTGTGCATTGTTATAGTCACAGTAGTTTTCCAGAGTATAAAATATAGGTATGAAACATTGTCCAGAAAATTACTAGCACAAAACTTTCCCTTCAGTGAACAAAGAGAAACTAGCTGTATAACTATATTAATTATTTTGCATTTTAATTATTTTTCCTTTTCCCTTCCTTGCTTCCCCCATTCTCTCATCAGAGATTTTCCTTTCTTTCATGCTATCGCTTTTCACACTATTTATTGTATATTTTGGGTCTTGTTTACTCATTTAAATTCTCACACTAGTGAGACAATACATTGTTTACACACACTTTAAAAATGGTGCTGGAAAAACCTGACTTTCCACATGCAGAAGACTAAAACTAAACCCATGTTTATCACTGTGTACTAAACTAAAGTCAAAATGGATCAAGGATCTAAATATTGAAACAGAAAAATGAAATCTATTGGAAGAGAAAATAGGTAGAAGTCTTAAAGACATAGATGTAGACAGAGACTTCATGAGCAAAATTCAAACCACACAAGAAACAAACAAAGAATCAACAAATGAGATCTCACCTTATTAAAAAGCCTTTGTACAACAAAAGAAATCACCAACAAAATGAAAAGACAACCTACAGAGCGGGAAAAAATTAAAGCCAATTGTCCCTCAGACAAAGAACGTGTATCTAGCATGTATAAAGAACTGAAAAAAAATTATATCCTGCAAATTCGAAGACCCAATCAAAAATGGGCATTTGAAATGAATATACACTTCTCAGATGAAGAAATACAACTGGCTAATAAATACTTGAAAAAACATTCAACATCAGCAATTACAAATTACAGCGATTCCCCCTCTCCCTCCTTGCCTGATTTGCCCCTCACCCCTGGATCTCCCAACAACACAGAACAAGCTTGAAGTAACTTTTCTCCATGTAAATGAAGAAAATCATTTCCCCACCCTTCCTTCCTACAGCACAACTCCAGAAAAGCTGGTGTTACCTTGAATTTCTTATGACCTCAGTTCATGAAGTCATTATTGACTGATGCTACATTCATCCTGACAAGGCAGAGGGAAATGAAGAATGTTAGCCACATGTGTTTACCATCACACAGAATGATCCCCATCATCTAAATACCTACATCCCTAACCAAGGAGCCACTCCTGCTTCCTGTCCTGCCACAAGTTTCACATCAAAGCTACCAGACACTGGGTTCTTCTTACCATCAATCTTGAACTTCTATCTTTCATCAAGAGACCTGCCATTCTGCACCATCTTCACTAGTCTCTCACCTCAAGTTTTCATGTCTCTTTTTCCACAGAGAAAGCAGAGTGGTTTAGTGCATTTCAAACTTTGAGCATGAATCACTGGTTTAAACAGTCATTGCTTTTCCATCATACTTGGGATGAATGTCACACTCCCCCATGCCTATGGTGTCCAATAACTTGGCTTCCACCTGCTTCTGAAATTTCATGTTAAACTTCACACCACCACATGTCATGATTCAGCTGCCATCAGCCTCCTCTCCTTCTCTAAACCAAACCAAACCTGCTTCCACCCCAGTTCCTTCTGGTCTGCAGATCTCCATAGAGAATGCTAGTCACCAACCTGCTCCAGAATTACCCCTTTTGTCACTCCATCTCAGCTCAATATCGCCCTTCAGGAGGCTTCCTTGGGGCCATCCACTATGGGCACTCACTGCCCATCAGATCTGATGCTGCCATCAGAGACGTTTTGTTTATTCTTCCTATTTTTTATGAGAATTTAACATCCTCTAGGGCAGCTACTATGCTGTGCTGTTAGATGTGACATCACCACTACCAAAGCCTGTGTCCTAAATAGCAGCTACTCAGTAAGTACATGTGGAACAATAGATAATGATGGACAATAATGGGGACGATTCCTTCCCTTCTTTGGAGTGTCACTTTCTGCCTCCTTGTCTCCTATGCATCTTCTCTTAGTCCTCATAACAAACCCATCCCACAGTGCAATGTCTTATTTCACCTTTATAAGCCAGAAAACAGAAAGTTGGAAAGACATCTGATTTGTTTGCAGACATAGAACTAAGCAGTGACAATAACGGAGTGGGAGGCCAGGTTGTACTGACACTAGAATTTTGGCTGTTTTAATAGATTTCATTTGAGAATAAGAAATGGTGGCACCCAGGAGAGGGGCATAACTTTGATTTTCTTTTTCTCCCTGGACAATGGAAAGTAAAGGACAGTTAAATGATCTGCTCCCAAAGTGAATGAGACAAAACATACCATGGGAAAATAACTCAATTGTTCTCCAAATGATTTTAAGCAAAACTACTAGGTTTTCCACTCTTATACAACATTGGTAAAAATGAAGCAAGTGTATCTTATTGTAAGCATATTTTTCCTTCTTTCTAAAACTTCATATGTAAAAGTGCTCCTTAAACTTCCCTTTAAATGTTGTGTGGCATCGTGAAAGGGGAGATGATAGAACCATGTCACCCTCTCCGTCATAACCTAGAAAAACTCTTGTGTTAAGCACTAAGCCATATCTTTAGGTGCTATGTAAATATTTCCCCATGAAAATATATGTAAATATTTTCCCATGAATATATTTGTTGACAGTTGTAAAAGCTGTGCTGCACTGTATCACACTAATCAAATAATGCCTTTCAGATAGGGATGCAATATTTTAATCCAACTTGCAAAGTATTGTATCCTTAGTTCTTTGAAAACTCACTGTCAAATAACACAATAATATCTGCAGAACTCAGCAATCATCCACAGGATGAATACATACCTCTCTTTGCTTCTTAGGAGTTGGAATATGTCACAATGTCTTTGACATGTAAGCAAATGTGTCTATCATCCTCTTGATGAGTTGAAAGTTAAAACTATGTGAACAAATTGTAAAACAAATAGAAAACCTGAGTCTCTTTGCTGTGTTTTCAGCATGGATTTGAGGATGCTGGCCATATGTGGCTCGCCATGATCTAGAGCAAGTATCCACCCATCACCTTCCTATACTGATGTAGCCACTTTAAGTTGGCAAGAGAAGAGTTTAATCATCTGATTTCTCTCGGGAGCCATCAAACACATTAGTCTGCCCCATGCTCTGAAAGTGGATCTGCAGGGTTTGCCAAGACAAATGTGTTATTCCAGGTATGAAGCATGGTGAAAAGCCATCCAGGTGGAAGCAGTGTCAGGATTTTTCTTCCTAAATGGATGGGCACACTCTTTCCTGTCATTACCCTCACCTCTCCTCCCCTTTATGCATTTCCTTTCTTCACCACAGGAATACATTAGGTCAAATGCAGTCAGATGACAGTCAGTAGCTTCAAAAAGACAAATCAACACAAATTCCCATATAACCAAGTTTTCTTTTTCCTATCAGAGAGAGTCAAGATAAGTCAGTCATGCAGAAAGAGCACCGAACTCTGGGCACACATGTAATTGCTAGTTTAAGGATATTCTCTAGTTATAACTATGAAGAAAACTGCCCTGGCAGCTTACTACTTTTCCTTGACGTGTTTCTCTAAGAAGGCAGGATTTTCTCTTAAGGTACACATGGCCTTGATTGCTAGCAGCTTGCAGTTTCTGTTCCTAATTACTAAATTAATTAGCTCTCAATATAGCAGCTTGTTTCCTAAACAGATAAACACTGTTGTTTTAAATAAGGTAATAGCATGAACACATTGCAGCATGTGCAATATCTTCCTTTCCTTCACTGTTTTAGAACTTACCAGGCCAAGAATTGGGCATGTTATTTATTTAAAGTACTTTATTTCCTTTACTCAATAGTGTTTGTTTTTCCTGTTTTCTAACATGAAGTGATATCCTGTTTTCTAACATGAAGAGATTGTCCTCCATCTCATTGCAACTGTTAAAGAGTTCAGTAATTTGTAACCCATTTCTGTCAGCTCCACAGTCTGACATCGTACAAAAGCTACCAGTTCTCAAGCTACCAGTTTTTCTTCCAATCTACACTGCACTGGCAATCAGCTGCCTGTTTAGATCTTGCTCACAGCCTTCAGGACCTGGGCCAAACAGATTCAATCCCAGGCCCTGGGATGCATATGGAGTCAAGTCTTGTGTAAGCTGCTTCTCCTGGAAGCCATGTGGCTCAGAGCTGCTATCAGAGTGAGTGGGTATCTGCAGCTCTGGGGGTGCTCAGAAGCAGGTACTATCATACATGCTTTGCAGTGGTATTTCTACAGTCTGTGGGCAAGGAAACTGCATCCAATTCTGTCCTCTAGAGACACATGTGAGGACATAGCAAGGTTGTAGAGAATGAATGAAAACTTCTGTGAGAGTTGGCAGGTTATCCACATGCTTAGGGTGACACAGGAAGGTATTGTTCACACATAGCATTGCCCATGGGAGGATGCCAGGAGGTGAAAGTTTGAAGCCTAGGACCCAGGACAACACCAAGAGACAGCGGAACACGAACTTCCTCCTCAGCCTCCTGCGGGCAGACAGACAAGGACGCTGTGGGCAGAAAGGAGCTCATGATGGGCCTACGTTAGCAAGGAGCCAGGAGATCCCTTGCCTGCCGCCTGTAGATAGGCCTGTGCAGTTGAGGGCGGTGGGTATGTGCTGCCACCTGAAGCCAGGGCAGCTCTGACAGCACAAGGACTCTGGAGAAGCTATCCATCCTCTGCACCTTCTCCCCGTCTACCCAGAGCATAGATGAGGTGCTGGGAGACCACTCCATAAAGTGCTGGCCAGCAGGAACCTTCCAAGTGCCCCATACTAGGCTAGGCTTGGTGGGAAACTGGGAGGAGGAGGAATCAGGGACCCCACTATACGGCTCTGTATCATGCACGGCCATGGCCCTTATAGAGCATACTGGGGGCTGCATCCCAGACATGCTCCTTACTAACTTCATAAATCTTCCCAGGAGAGTTATAATGAGCAGTTCCCAGGTCCCTTTGACTAAACTTATCTGTTTGTTTGAACTAGAGGACATCTGGGAAAGCACTTGCAGAGGGTAAATAGTATTGTAGTGGTCAACATGTGAGAACAGGACCCAACCTAGGTTGCCTATCAAAGCCCCATACTACGCCTGTGGTGCTCATACAGGACTCTGGTCCTCACGTGAGCCCAGAAACAGTTCTTACTGATGTGCAATTAACTATCACATAAAACCTCTTCGTTCATGAGAATGAGGCCTTTTGCATTACCCCCCCACACCTTCCTTGATCTTCAGATGGCCTAGGACACCGCCTGTTCGTACCAACCCTCCATTTTCCCCTCTGATCTAGGCTCACATAACTTTTAGGACTGGAAGAAGAATAATATAGTCCTTCTCATCAGTGCCATATGTAAGTCTTTTCATCTGCACTGTGGGAGCAATAAACACTTTACAGAGTTTGTGCAATAATTGATTGCTCTAATTCCTATAAAATGTATAATGACACTTGTGGCATGAGTGAGTCACTTAACACATGAGCAGGGCCCTGGACAGTCCAGGCTTGTTTCTTCTCTCTTGTCTAATTAAAATCCCAGGGCAGGAACTATGTTTGTATTTACCATCCTGTCCCCGAGTTCTGGGCAGGTGCTGGGCAGGAGGTTGAATAAAATTGAACAAGGTTGAACAAGCTAAACCAGAGCTATGGGCCCAAGAAGAAGACTGATCTTCCCAGGGGTTCTCTCCAGTGACACCCCTGGGAACCAGTCTCTACCCTGTGAAGAATCACTGCTGCTAAGAGCTGAGCATCACTCTGAGGGCTCATCTGCTGTTTCCTCAGACTCTGATCATTTCTTTCAGTTGGGACCAAGATGGGCCATGTTAGTAGGAGTTGCATTCATAGACAGTGGGGTGAGGGGTCCTACCCCTCATGGAAGATATCTTAGGATCTTACTACCAATAACATTCAGACTTTCCTGGGGGATCTTTATTAAGTGCCTCTTACATGCAGATCTGATTTGCTGCCCTGAAATGGTCCCTCCACAAAACACTGAGACCACTCCTCAGATGGTGAGAACTAGAGGGTTGAGGGAAAGAGAGGACAAATGAGGCAATGTATTCCTGGTCCTGGCTCTTGGACAGGTGGGTGAGACTAATTCGTAACAAGGCCAGAACCTGCTCTTCTCTTGGCCCTGTCAGTCCTTCTGGCTTGTTCCCTGGTGCAGACTTGTCCAAACATGTCCATTAGGCCCCTGATCCTCTCTAGTTTCCTAGGTTGTGCCTGCCTTGGGTCAACAATACTGACTGTGACTCTGCCTCTGGCAGAATTAACTGAGCAATGAGCTGCCACAGCTCTTCCTCTAGAAGCTAAGAGTTAAGCAAGGAAGGCACACATGAGGAAGCTTAATCCCCTAGTGACATTTTTATGCTGCATTTTATCTTTAGGAGTCCTGAAAAAGAAGTAATGCATCCATTTTTCAGTGGAGGAAATGGGTCTCGGAGCAGTATGCCTTCTTACTACACAGTCACAGTTGCTGAACACCTGAGCTGGGTTCTGAGCTGGCATCTGTGAGTCAGGAGCCTGGAGCACTTGCTCTGACCACCAGGCTTCACTGTCTCTCAAAGCAAACAAGCAACTGTGAGCATGCTCATGAAACCCTACTCTGGTGGTTAGGGTAAATCTCATTTAGTTACTTTTGCAACCAGGCATTATAGCAGGTGAAAATCTTTGGAGGAAAAAAAATAATTTTTATTTGACTTTGCTCTCATCATTACTGAGGCAATGAATCACTAAAACAACCACAGGGATGCAATTCATTTTTATTTCATGGGTTGTTTCAGATGGAAACCTTCACTCAGCTCACATTGGGATACCATCACCAGGCACTTCCAGGAGCTTTAGCCTTCTACAATGGACAGTGATTGGTGGAGGAGGGGCAGACACACTTTTGCTGAATTTGCAAAATGGATTTGCCTCTGAGTCTTTTAGGAAACAGCCCAGTGAGCTAGTAAGTTGGAGCTTAACTCTTCTACCTGTGTCAGGAGCTGATATAAAAATGAGGGATGATTGTAATGCTTCTCGGCTCGACTCCATTTTAATTGAAAATTATATCTAAGATTGCTGCCTATCTGGACTTTGCCTGTCTCCTTTCTTTCACAGTGCATGGATTTATGCACCTGCTCATATTAAAAGCCATCCTATTTAGTGCAAATATGCACAGGTTTATGTTTGTTTGTACAATAAATATTACAAAGATCATAAGGAAATTAAAATGGAGCTTGACGACAGCTGTCCGCTGAAGATCTACCACAGATGAATCACATGCTCGAGAACTATTATTCCCAAACATCACGGTTTCTGTATAAATATTTTCATACCTTGGTTCTAAATTGCAGAAGAGAGAATATTCTAATGGATTTATAGCTTATCAGTGAGTTTCAGGGAAGCTGGAGATGGATGGGTTCTCTCCAATAGAGTATTCATTTAAAACAATCGACCACAGTTCAATTTTGCAGTCTATTTGTTTTAGTAAACTGGCACACTTGCTATAATTCATTTTATTTTTAAGGGAAACATATTACCTACACAAACATAGGAGCTTCATTGCTGAAACTTGAGCAAAGAGAAATGTATTTGTATAGGTGTTTTTTATAGTAAAAGTGTCAATCTCATTTTTTTTTAAGAATTCAATTTCTCCCTTGAGGATAAGGACATTGGTCTAAAGATGAGGATTTGAACAGAATTGGGTTTATATTATAAATTAAATGGCTTTAAAGCAGAACGATGACTTGAGGATTACTTCCAAATTGGGTAATAAAATGGCCAATTCTCTTGGAACAGTCCCTACCTCTAAGTGGCTCCACTGTGGACAGTTCAGGTCAAGGTGCTGGGACCTCAGCTGAAGTCTATGTTTCCTGACCTGCACTGGGGTCTGAACTATGAGTCCCCAAACCAGGAGAAGTGTTGTGATATTTCTGCTTAGTCCCAGAATGTGGATGCATCCTGTCTCACAGTTGGCACACACTAAGGAGCTCTTCTGTTCTCCCTTCACTAACTGGGAGAGAATCCACATTCCCAGGGATACTCAGGAACACAGGAGGACATGTCCCCACACATACTCTACCAGGACCAGGTGCTGAACTAAAGGTGCAGAGCAGACCAGAGGGAATGAGAATCTGCCTCTTCTCTTTTCTGTGCTTTAAAACATTCATAAAGTTTAATTTTAAAGTTTCTATGTGGTAAAGAGTCAATTATTTGATTCACAAAAAACTTTTGCCCAAATTGCTAGACAAATGGAATAACCTGCATAAAGATACATATACTCACATGTGCATGCACACACACACATACACACACCACTTTCACAACCAGAGCTCCACATGTATGAAAAAACACGAAGTCAGTATCATATCATCAACGGGGTTCCAACTGACAAACACCCCCATATGACAATTAACTCACATGTAAATGGAAGCTCCAGATGACTTCATTCTTCTGCTGCAGGTCACACTGACTCACAGAAAGCCATGTAGAGGGAAGAGATTCAGCCCTTAAACCATGAGCAAGTCCAGGGTATCCCAGGTACCCTCTCTAAATCTCTCCTAAGTGAGAAGTAAGAACAGCCACAAATTAGAGACTTTACCTCAAGCTTTAGCCTGTTCATGACATGAAAGTAGAAATGATCATTTGAAAGTCAGACTAGATTTGGTTTAAAAACTATCTGCCAAGAGAAGACAAGATGGCTTATCAGTTAGCAACAGAATACAAAGCCTCCTGGGAGAAATAATTCATATGCCAGAATAAAACACCCTGGAGAGACCCAGACAGAGGAAGATGGATCCTCTTGACACAGGAAGAAATTAAAACTTAAAAAAGCTCATCAAATACTTCGGGAATACAACTGAAACAGCTAAAAACTACGGGACACAGCATTTTCACGATGATCCGCCAAGTTTGCACCTAATTGAATCCATACCGGCTGGCAGAGCCACCTAAACTCGTTCATACCACCACTTGCAGGAAGCACAGCAGCTTGAAGTCAGGGGTTGGTGAGCCCAAGGGAGAGCAGAGAGTGGAGCCGGTGGAGGAACCTTCATTGATCCACGGTCAGTGCTGGGAGTGAGACCCCCCCCATGGGAAGGGCACAACCAGGTGGGTGACATGTTGGAATCAGGCAAGGGGAGCCTGAACTGGGAGGGACAGTGACTTCAGTTGGTTGCTCCCTCCCCAGAGCAGATTCCTGCGATTTGCTTGGACTGGGCCACAACCCTGGCCGGGACCCAATGAGACATCCAAAATCGATTCCCTGCACCTAGCAAGCACTAATTGGTGATTGCACCTGAAGTTTGGCTGGCCCAGTGGGGAGGGGCAGGCATACGCAACCGCTGCTTACACCTCAGTGACAAGAGCAGGCAGGAGAGGGTGGAGTTCCCTTGCCAGCGTGCTTTGTAGGAAACGTGGCCAACAGGGAAAGGAGCTGGGATCTGCACTGTAACCTGTGTGGAGGAAGCCAGGGTCATGACAGGAGAGAGAGGCAGGAGGAGGCCCCCAGCCCAGAACCCTGAGAGCCCTGATCCAGGAGAAGGAAAAACAAGGGAGACTGAGGGCGGCAAACATGCAACATCAGACATGGCTTCAATGGACATTAAGAGATATCTTTGGGACCTTGTAGATGAGCTCAAAACTGAAATATTAAATCAGGTAAAGCAGGATATGAGTAGAGTAATAAAAGAAATGCTTTCAGGAAGCATCTCCCAGGATGATACAGACAAAAGAAGGGAGGAACACAAAAAAAGGAGAGAAACATTCGATAAAGAATATAAAGAAAATATAGAATACATGAAGCAGATTCAAAGAGACTACCAGGAAATTAAAAACTCCATTGAAAACTGGCAAAATGCCTTAAAACAAACTAAGGATAGACTATCAAAACTTGAAGACAAGTTGGCAGTGTGTGATCATGAAAGGAAAGATCTCTTAAAAATAACAAGGAAACAGGCAGTAAAAATACAAAGGCTAGAAGATGACAAGAGAATCTACAATTTAAGAATAAGAAACATGAACAAAGAAGCAGGAATACAAACAGTGAATTACAAGGCTATTCATGGAAATAATTAAGGAAAACTTCCCAAGCATGGGAAAAGAAAATGACATTCGGTTGTGTGAGGCATACAGAACTCCAGCCACCTACAACCAAAACAGAGCTACACCCAGACATATAATAATCAAGATACCAGAAATTCAATATAAAAACAAAATATTAAAAGCTGTCAGAGAAAAGAAACAGATTACCTATAAAGGTAAGCCCATCAGAATCATGGCTAACTTCTCAACACAGACCATCAGATCAAGAAGAGCTTGGAGCGAAGTGTTCCAAATTGATGTACCCTGTAAAACTGTCACTACAAATTAATGGAGAAACAAGATGCTTCCATGACAAAGAGGAACTGGGCGAGTTTGTGACCACCAATGCAACCCTGCAGAGAATGCGGAAGGACATTCTAGAGAGAAAGAAAAAAAAATACCAGGATTTTATCAACAGTGGCAGAAAGGCCTCAATGAGTGGGTCAGGTAGTAGAATGAAGGAGAAGAGTAGACAAACAAAGGCAGGAAAATAGCATAGCAGAAATGAGGCAGAGAAGGATGGCTTGAATCTCTAACATAGATCGCCTTGATATGCTATATTGTTAATAGTGCACCAGGATTTAAAACCCACATTATTCACACTACTCTGCTTAGATATATTATATTCTGTTCTAGTCATTCTACCTGTACTAGATTTGAGGGCACAGACAGTAATCCTGAAAATAACAGGATATAGTACAGTAATCATCCTTAATTTCCTATTAACTTAATCTAAAGCTCTGTAAAACCTATACAGTTTTACCATGACTGATTGTAATTAAATCTGGTTTGTTATATCGCTGTTTTCTATTGATAGATTTTATTCAAAGCTGTTATGATTGATAATATCACGTCTGAGAATATAGTCAACTGCACTTAAGATGACAAGATCCACTAGAATATCCACTATGGTTTGATTATTACCTGCCTTTGAAGTTTTATACTGCCTACAATGTTTTATTTTACTAATATTGTTATTTACTGCTATACTTAATTATACTGCTATATTCATTATGCCTGATGATATAGACATTCTGTTGAAGATAATAAGAAACAAAACAGTAATCACTGTAGATCACCTTTTACTGTGGTTTTATATGACTTTTTGGTTTCATGTTTTTATAGAAATTTGTTTTGTTTTGTCTTGCTAAGTTTTGTTTTTCCCTCTAATACAGAAAGGATAGAAATACATGTAGAGACTCGTGCATGCATAGCTGTTCACACTCTCACTGTTTGACTATCTACTTTGTATGCTTTAATTTTGTAAATTGAACAACTATTTCTAAGAGGATAATATGTAATTTATTAACTAGTGATTTCTTACGGTTTATCTTTTTTTTTTTGAATTCTGTATTATCTCTACACTTTACATGCTTTTGTTTCTCTTTAAATAAAAATCTAAAAAAAAAAAAACTGTCTACCTTGCAATTTACCTAGAAGCTGTCTTTGTATGGGCTGGGTTTTTTCCCAACACCTGGATGTAAATGTAGTTGAATCATGTGGCTGAAATGTTTGTGTGTCAGGAGCATGTCATTTCAAAGCAAGTGTGATTTCTTTAAATAAAAGAATAAGATCAATGAAACTATAGAAACTACCATTGTGAAATTTGTTACCCAAGAAAGTAAAATTTTCAAATGTATACTTGAGGTCTCATACTGAGCTTCAAATAGTTTGTATATCAAGAAAAAAAAAAAGACTCTATGCTTCTCCTATGGCTGCCTGCAGCACTGGTGAGGTCCCTTCAGCTCTGGCTCAGCGGGTATGAGAAGGCATTTAGCAATCAATGGCATTGACACTCGCTAGCAGCAGGTAGTGATATCCCTGCATTTGTATTTTGTGCTTAATCATTGTTTGAGCCTTACAGGGGGATTTTCTTTGCTCAAGGCAAAGGGAGATTCCCACACCCCATGCAGCTTTCTTGTTCAGATTCCCACTGAGCTTCCTGAGAAGACCTCAAGAACTTGCTGTCCATTCCAAGCAAGGCCACTGCTAACGTGGCTATAACACTGCCAGGGCATAAAATAATATGAGAAAGTGAAATTTGTTCAAGTGGAAGATGGTCTATTTGGCCTAATCTCTAATATCAAACCAACACACAGAAAGTGGACATATATATATGATAATCAGGAGAAGCAACTGCTGCGTTTCACACTGACATCTGGGGTGAGATGTTATGTCGGAAGTTTCCCAAGTTCAGAACCAGAGAAGGAACCACTGTTACCAAATGGTTTAGCAGGAAGATGAGCAGTCTGGGCTCCTCAATAACAGTAGTAAAATGCTTTCAGGATTCCATGTGCCAGGCCCCTCTATGGGCCATTCTCTCTCATCAGCAGGATCAGGAACTGTCCCATTTCATGGAGGAAAGACAGAATTGGGCTGCAGTGACTAAGAAGTCTATCTGCTACTAGTGTCCTGCTGGGATTTAAATTTGGAGCTAAGGCAACTTAGTCTTCCACCACTGTCCCTAGCCCTTTTAATGGGTAATTTCACCTGTTTTAATTCATTCAGGAAAAAATGCCTTAAAACCTAGACACATTAATGGAGCAGGAATTGCTTCTTAAAGGAAGAGAAATAGAATGAACCAGATTATTTCAACACAATCTTTGGTCCTACTTTCAAGTCTCAACTTAACCTTCTTCTGGGGCCTAACTCCTCTGCTAAGTCCTTTCCATTGGATTCATTTCCTTACAATCACGTATTCTTTTTTTATGTTTCACTTCTAAACATAAACATGTAAAGGTGACTTTACCAGCACATCTCAATGGAAATGCCTTTCAAAATCTCTTATATTCAGACTTGTCTTGGCTTATCTAAAGCAGACCATTTTGTTGTTAGAATGATGCAGTGTGATTGACAAACACACACAGAGACACACACTCAATGCAAAAATCTCAAGACACTAAGGAAGCATGTCTCTCATGGTCTTTCCTACTCTCCCTATTCAACCCACCAGTGATGGTGCCAAGTAATTGCTCACATTAACTCTCCGAGAATCTGTCCATTACCCTCTAGCTCAGCTCCGAGAATGTCCTCACCTCAGGTGGAAAGGCATAAGGAAAACACTAATAAAATATGCATCAAACATCAGATCACATTTGCCTTACCCTAAATTCTAGAGTACTCGGATATTTTTCATGAGAGACACTCACACTGCAAGTTCCAGAATTTTGTGAATGCACTGACTTTTTAAGATATGTCTTGATTGAGGTGTAAATCTCATAAGATAAAATTGGTTGTGGAAATATTATGATCTAGTTTTGGAAAATATCCATTACCCTCATAGGAGCCCTCAGAGATATATATGTAATTAATTTCCAATCCTACCCATACTCCTGGGCGAACTGATCTCCCCTCTGTGGATCTTCAAATTCTGGAAATTTCCAAAAAAAATGGATTCATGTGATATGTGGTCATGGTGACCAGTGTGGTCATGGGTGTGATATTTTCAAAGCACAGCTACAGTGTTTATAGCAAGTCAGCACCATGCCTTCCCATCTGGTGCCCTGGTAGTGAGGAATTCCATCCTGTAGATATCACACATTCATCCAGATCTCAGACAGAGAAGGATCAGTCCTTCTCATTCAGAAAGCCATGTCTCATATAGTTTTGGTTTTTTTTTTAAGATTCATCTTTGTAACTTTGTCATTTTTGATGTAATGTGTTTCTATGTATGGCTATTTCAGCTCCTTTACACATACAAACTTGGATTTTCAGAGAACAACTAATTGTTCCTCATGACTGTTCCAAGCTGGTGGTAATGGCTGGGCTTCCCATGAGACCACAGCACACAGTAATAATTTCCTTGCCCGTCTTTGCTCCTGGGGAACCAGGTGCCAGTGAGATGGGGGACAGCTTGGTGGTGTCAGACACTGGTACAAAATGTAGAGCTAAGAAAGAAGGAAGATGAATCTGAAGAAAGGATGCAGGTATTTGGGGGAGGGGCACATGTATATGAATATACACACATCCATCCACATTTGTGTCTGATTGGAGAAGAGCCAAAGGTCTGTGTTAAGTGAGAAAAGTATATTCCTGGAAATGAATCTCCCACAGTGCATCAATGGCCCTTAGACCCTCCTGTACCTCAAGGAAAATAAAACAAAATAAGTGAGGTAGGATCAATGCTTGAATGACCATGGTCAGTGCTCAAGGACAACCCAGGATCAATGCTTAGATGATCATGCAAAATTCAAATCAAAACCCATCTAACTGTTTACTCAGACTGGGTGTGTCTTATTGTACAGACTTTATACTGCAATAAAGAAAATTTATTTAAGCAAACTCTCTGCTGTCTAGAGCCGAGTTGTGTTGTTGGGAGGATGCCATCCATTCTGCCTATTGCTCTACCTAATTCAGCACTCCACCTCTGTCCAGTGTGTACCCCTAACTGCTCAGCCTGCCTCCTGGAGGAGCCATCAGTACTGTGGCTGCTCAACCTTGGAAGCCTGCTGGGGCTTTTTCCAAGCTTGAGGCTCCCCACCTCAGCTGGACTCAAGGCTGGCCTGTGATGGTCCCATAGAAGACACTGTCTTCCTGTCTTTCCAGACAGGGACCCTGCCTTTTCTTAACTGAGCAGTACATGTTCCCAGAAAGACTTGTTTTCACCCATCAAAATACCCTCTTTTGTTATTTTAGGAGCCTCTGACATTTAGGTCTTATTTACTTATTTTTAATTGACACAGTGTACATATTTATGGGATATAACTTGACAAATTCAGTGCAAGTATACAATATGTAAGGATCAGCTCTGGTAATGGACATCTCTATCCCTTTGGGTACTTACCATTTGATGTGATGACACATTCAAAATTGTCTCTACTGCCAGATTTTAAAGACTAAGTTGTCAGTCATGTTACCCACTTTGCTATAGAGCATTAAAGTTATTTTTCCTGCTCAGCTGTATCCCTGTACCTGTTAACCATCCCCATTCTACCCTCCCACCTTGAAGTAAGCAGTAATCTGGTCTCTATTTATATGAGATCCACTTGGGTGCTTTTAAATCTGGAAAGGTGAGTTGCATGTGACTCAGATTTATACACAGCAAAGATAGGCCTGAGGTCCAGCAGTCCCGGAGGTGCTCCACATCGCCTGCCCTGAGCTGCAGTTCTCCTCAGATCTCTGTCCTGAACTGCCACAGCAAATCTGCATGCACTTCAGAGGGCTCTGTCTGTGTGCAAGTGCCCCTGCCCCACACATGGCCTGAATCCAGGCCTCCCTCCCTGTCCACACTGCAACTCCCTATGGATTCTGCTTAGTCCCCTCCCCCACCTCTGCCTACCCCTGGAGGACTATGGCAGAACATTTGGGCCTAAAGCAAACACCTTTTCTGCAGTGCACTTCACAGTGACTGAAATCCCAGTTTGGCCAGGATTTCTTTGTGATTCCAACTCTGGCTCCAGGGCTTTGAGAAATAGGTCTTCAGATTCAAGGGTATCTAGGAGGCCCACATGTGCCTGATTTCCCCTTACTAGGTGGCACTTGCTGTGCCTGGTCTGAAGGCCTTCCCAAGGCTCTGGCTCTTAAGGTGCCCCGTGGACTCCACACACTGGCCCCGGAGCTCTGCAGGCTCATTGTGCCCATCTTTACCAATGGCCATCTCACTGTTTGCCACAGCCTCTCCTGAGTTCAAATCCCAACAAAGGCCCTGTGGAGCCTCAGCCTACAGAATTATGAAAAGTGAAGTGCTCTGGGTTTTTGGAACCAGGGATTATTACTTTTTTTTTTCTTTTTTCCTGTAGAGAACAATACGGTCTCTGTCATACATCAAATCCATACTTACTTTGTAAACCATACAAAATGGAGCTAGATTTGACTCCATGGACCTAGTTTGCTCCCTTATTAACTTTGGGGAAGAATTTTTATGCAGCTATCAGAAGGATGAGAGAGAGGTTGGAAGCAGGAACTAAGGGTAGTTCAGCCTGGAAGTCCTGCCTTCCTCCCTTTGGCTCCACCCTAGCCCTGGACTGCAGCCCCACCAGGAAGGGGACATGGATCTTGTGGTGGGAATGATTTCAACTGCAGAACCCAAGTCTAGGTGAGAAATGTTTCCTGTTTGTCTCTTACCTGCTGATAGCTAAGGCCCCAGAGATAGTAGTTAGCCAGCTCAGATCCCACTTCCAGAGAATAGAGCATCTTTCCATCCCCACCCTCAGGCAAGGAGGAGGCCATGGTAGAGCACTCTGGGTGGCCTGCCCTACAGCAGAGTCCTTGGCTGTCTGGGCTCTCAGCCCCAGGCAGAGAGCAAGCTTTAACCCTGGCCTCCACTGATCCTCACCATCTCCTGGGGGCCCAGGAAGATAAAGCCCTTCACCAGGTCTGTCTGCCCCCTGCACCGATGCATTTCTGCTGCACCATTTTCTATGCTGCAAGGTAGAAGCTGAAGTCCTCACCAGGAGTGGGGTATCTCTGAGTCTGGAGAGGTGACAGGAGGTGCTGCTAGCCTGCTTTGTCCTGAGGACCCCATATTTTCTTCTTCACTCAGAACAGATTGGTCATGGCATTGCTCCTGCTGGACACAATTGATTGGAAAGAGAAAGAGCAAGACTCCTCAAACAGAAACTGAAAACCAGACAATATTCTGGAAAATTCTTCCAAACACCATAGTGTTCACATGATTCCCACAGAATCACCCCTCAGAAAGCACAGCTCAGAGAGATCTTCCAGTGCCAACCACTCAGTGTTCTAGCCCAAATGGCCTTGCTCTTTGCAGATAACGATGAAAATGAGAGGTCAGCAGCCTGGCAGCCACAGGAGGTCAGACCATGACCACAACTATCTGGGGTCACTGTGGGGGTGCTGTCTTGTGGCTAGGGAACAATGGGTCATAGCAATAGTTGTTAATGTACATTTGTGTTGTGCTGGGTACATAGCTACATCAATCCATCTAACCCTCTATACAGTGTTGCTATTTTGTCTCAATTTACCACTGATGAGTCCAAAGTCCAGATTAAGGTAGCAAGAGTAATTGTAGGAATCTGAGCTCCATTTGTCCAGTATCTGTGATGCTACCAGCCCTGGGCTAGCAGAGATGCCACTGGATTCTAGAAAGTGTATAATTCCACAGACATCAGGAAGATCCATGATGGGGGCTTCAGCAGACACCAGCTAAATCATTCTCTACATGGAGGCACACTCTGTGCAAAGTGAGAACCAGAGATGAACAATGAGTCCTGCTGCACAGAGCAGCCAAAAGTTTCTGTGATGGTCTTATTGAGTGAAGCCAGTCATTCCACTAAATGAAGCCAGTGGTTTGACTGAGTGGGTAAGAGGTCCTGAAAAAGGGATCATCTCTCCAATCATTAGTATGTTTGCTGAACACTATGGTTGGTTCTTTCCAAGGTTGCCCCTCACAGGGCTTGAACTCCAAGAATTAACAGCTGAGGATGTGAGCCTCTCAGGTCTTTGCTATGAGAATCCCCTGTTGAGCCATCATGCTCCAATCCTGGGACTTGGAAGCTACCAGTTCTAATGCTGGGGAATTTTTTCCTAGAGAATCTCTCTGAGGAATGATTCCATTCCAGAGGAGAGTCTAGATACACCGCATTAGGCAGAAGTCCTAGATCCCTGCTGGACTTGAAGATCGCAAAAAGTTACCATCGTTGCATTTCCTAACATGATTCATTTGCTTCCATCTGTACTCCAGGCATGTCTGAGAGACTTTTATTTGTGAAAATAAAAGCTAATTGATGTTATATTTGGAAGAATTGGCCCTGCTGCAATCTTGTAAATGTGCAAGCTGCAGGTGCCTCGGGGAGCGACTCAGGGTAGAGAGCAGCCAGCTGTGTTGCTCCTTGGAAGGGAGCCTTTCATTAGTATGTACCTGGCAGGCTGAGTCCACAGGTACTTGGGATTGCTCTGATTTATGCTACTGGTATATTTGCTGCTTGAAGAATAAACCATCAACTGATTTTAGTAGTTTAAAATTAGGAAAAATCTTTCCTCAGGGTTTGGTGGGAGAATTAGCATTTTCTTTTGAGACAACAAAAGTGTCCTAATAGATACCAGCTGCTGTCAAGAGGCAGGGATGGCATGGTCCCCACCGATTTGCAGTGAAGCATCTCCCCTGTGGGAGGCCCAGGTCCAAATGCAGCACAGGGGAGAACTCCAGGTGCCATCAAAGGGAACAAGGCAGAGATGATTTGGGTGGGGAGCGAGGGTGGCCAGGCAGGGCTCATCCTTCGTGCTCACCTAACTTATCTTCACCTTTGAAAGAAATGATCTCTGCAAGGGAAACTGAAAACAGTCTGATATCTCCACAGAAGGCCCTATAAACAACCTGCAATTCTTCATGCCAAAGGAGGCACATTTTTCAATTCAGCTGTGTTTTCAGCTAAACAACAGAATGCTCTGAGAGCCAGATGGGAAAACCTTTCTCAGGGGAATTAGCGTTCCAATCGCTTCTTGGCCTTTTGGTTAAGACCAGGTGTAGTATCTGTTCTTCTCAGTATTTAGATTTCCACAATAAATCTCAGCCAGAAGCAATCTTCTCAGGCTCAAAAATGTACTTCCAGAAATTTGAAAGAATGATTGTTGGACCCTCAGTCCTTTTTTCATCTATCTACCTGCCACTGATCTTGATCATCATTCTCCAGGCCCACTAGAAGGCCAAGCAGCAGAGAGAGAAGTAGCATGCACCCTTACCTGGACTCAAGGGACTTGCCATAGACAGTCATCTTGCATAGTGCACATCTGTGGGAGTAAATAGAGATTGGCGCTATGGACAGTCTACCTGGTCATCAGCATCAGTAGGAGGTCTCTGCATCCAGAAGGCTCAGAGTTTCAGGAAAAGGTTGTCCTATTTGACTCAAATTAATCCCCTGAAGAGGGCATTCTGCTGTGTCAACACCACCCCCATGTGCCTAAAAGAGCTTCTCAAATATGTTTCATCAGCTTGCATTATTCTGAAGCCCAGACAATATGCCAGAAATTTTCCAAACATCGGTAGTGTTCATATGGTTCCCAAAGAGTCACCCCGAGAAAGCACAGCTCATAGAGATCTTGAGCTGCCAACCACACAGCATGCAGCCCGGATGGTCTCACTCTATCTCTCTTACAATCCTGTCCTAACTCCAGGGACATTGGTGAGTGGAGAGCACGCCGACTACATCCTGACTAGTCTGTCCAGGGAAAGAGCCCTGGGTACAATGTGTGCTCCCAGGGCCAGTGAATACTTTTCCTCCAAGAATTGGTGGCACTCGGGAGGCTGAGGTAAGAGGATCATTCCAAGGGCTAGACCAGCCTGGACTACAAAGGGAGCACATGGCCAGCCTGAACTGCATAATGAGACTCTGTCTCAAAAAGACAAAAAAATAAAAAAGGATTGACCCAGAGAGTGGAGAGTACAAAGCATGCTCCAGCGCAAAGGAGCACAGACACGCCTTCCTTTCTACACAGGAACTTCAAATGACTAGGGCATGTGGGGCAGACCTGTCGGACGGCATTGAGTCTGTTATATATGTACCAGCTGCCTGTCCTTACGCAGCTTCTCCTCACTGTGCCTTAATGTCCTGAGCTGTGACATGGGTCAGTCATATGACTACGCAGACACCTGACTGGTTGTGTCCCTCCAGTGTGTGCTGTGTTTCCCGCCTCCCTGAGCCTCAGTGAAGTCGTGACTCAGCTCCAGTCAGAGACCTGAATGGAAGCTCTGTGTTCTGCTCCAGGTATGATCCACAGGAACCTCTGGGTGGCTCTACCTCGTACAATTTTCCATTTTGTGAATATCTGGAAAGGAAAGGATTTCCATGGAAACCTTGGAAACCTATGTTGAAAAGGCAGAAGCCCACTCATCCTGAGTCCCCAGGCCACTACATGGCAAGTCTGTCAACCACCAACTCACCTGCCCACTGCCTTTTGCTAGTCAGAAGTCAACACCTACCGTCCTTGAGCCATTTTGTACTCAGGAGTCTTTTTATTGCTATAGTCAGCCTGTCCTTGCATGATCCACAGCACTCCATAGTATTGAGAATAAATAATGCAAGAGACAGACAGAAGCTACAGCACTGTGCTCACTGCTTTTCTTCTCATTCAACTCTAGCCTCATATCCCTGCTTCAGTGCCTACAGTCACAGCTAGAGTTTACACTTGCTATAGAGGGCTACAAGGACCTGAGCTGTGCAGAGATCAAAATACACAGGAGGGCTGAGGGCAACAAAGATCAAAATCTTCCTAGTTAGGTACTTTATTAGAGTGCTTTTTAGGAAGAGGGATTCTTTGGAACGATTGGAATGTTTCTGACTTGGAGACACCCTTTCTCTGTGTAGGATAGGAGCTACCGGGACTAACAGAGCTAAGAACTCCTGAAAGTCCTATAGAGGCTCCGCTTTACCAGGTGCTGGGACTCTGGGATTTCCCACTGTGGTGCCAGATTCCCACTCTTGTGTCCAAGTCAGACCCCAAAGTAAGAGTGCTGTAAGAGCATGCTGACTTGGGGCAGGATGGTACGAATGAGGACTGTTTCCCAATCTTCCAAATTGCTGAGACTTGTGGGAAATGGCATGACCCTTCCAGTAAAGGGTGCCTTTGTCAGCTACTTTGGCAGAACAAGGAACTCAAGTTAGAACACTTTTGACTTTAAACCTATGGCAGGTGTCAGCTCTGCCGCAGGTCTGGCTTAGCTGAGGGTGTGGAAAGCTGAGGAAACAAATAACATCCCCGGAGACTCACTTCTGAAGGCAGTCCCTGAGCATTCCTGGTTTATGGCTGGAATCCTACTGGGGAAGAGAACAGAAGCAAGGGAGATGAGGGACAGACACAGAGAGAAAGAGAGAGACAGAGACAGAGAGAACAGGAACAGAGCTGGCGGCAGCATACAGGACCACTGTAGGTGTGACTGATGGAGAGCTGGTGGCTCACACTTGGCTGGAAGCCTGGATCAGACCTTTGCGCTGCCTTTCAGAAGCTCTGGAGTAGACGTGGAGTTGTGTACCCTCTGCAGACTTCAGCTGTGAAGTGTGGATCATAACAACCACAGAACACTATGGGGCAATGAGTGCCAACAGCTCCAAGCATCCAAAATGTAGTAATCAATCATGCAGTGGACTAAACTACAGCAAAACCTCAGATGCTCACAAGGAGAAAACTAAGAGAGTCTTTTGTTTTGACATTGTTTTCAAATTGTTACAGTTAGGAAGAAAGAAGCCACCACCAACCATGACCTCAGTAGCAAGCAACTGGAGGCAGATAAGAAAGCTGTAAAATTAATAAGTCAGTTCATGCAGGGATGTAGGGAGAGACTAGGCGGGTACAACCATGTATAACAGAGACCAACTCATGCCAACATGCTTGCTGCATTTTCTCTATCTTGGAAAAAATGTGACTGTTTTTACCTCTTTATAAAGAAAACAACAGCCAACCTCTATAAAGAACAATTTTCAATCCCTGTAATAGATTATAAATGTGACCTTCAGCTGGAGCTTGGAGGGAGGAGTGGTTCCCTATCTCCCAGGAGAGCATCTAATGTCTGGTGCTGTTCCCTAGAGGTGTCACGTTTCAGTTCTTTCCTCTTTGCAGATTTGTGGAAAGGTGTGCTGCTGTGGGGTGTTTAGGTGGCCTATGACTTTTGGATTCTGCCTCAAGGTTGACAGGTGCCAGAGTATAGTTATGCTCTACACTCTCAGTCCTCAAGAGAACCTGAATTCTCCTTCTGTCCCTCTCTCTATCTTCTTCCCATCATTCAGTCATCTTGGGAGTGTCCTGGCTCCTTTGAACCTATCTTCTCTGTCTATAAGTGCACTCATAGCAACATAGTATCCAGTGTTGGAGCAGGAAAATACATTCATTCAAGGTACTGTGAGCACAGGGTGGTTTCTATAGCCATGAGGATGAACAGAAAATCCCTAGGCAGGGAAGCCCCTAACAACACAGGAGATGCACAGGTTCTCACCTGGGCACACCAAGTTCTGCTGTCTTGAGTCTGGAGTCCACTATCTCAGCCTCTTGCTATTTCAAAGCAGCAATTCATGGAATTTCCCAGGAAAAACCAAGGACCTCTTGCCTAGCATTGCCCTTCCCTTTGCACTCAGCTTTCACCAGAGTGGCTCTTATGCAGGCTTTCATGAGGCCATTTCGAGCCAGTGGTTCTGGGAAATGCAGTTTGAGCTCCCTCCCAACAAACAGAGGACTCCACAACAAGGGTGACAACACTGCTTGGACCATAGATTAGGATGCACACCATGCTGCTGTGTGCATACAAGCATGGAAAGGCCAAGACTACTCACAGCACGGACACTGGGGCTTGACCTTGGCACTAGAGTCTGATTAAACTCCACTATGAAGGAATGAGGAAACAGGGAGAGATCCCTGTCTCTTCATCCTCTGGGTTAACTTAACTCAGAAGTTCATTATTCCCCAATAGTTGAATTTCGTTAACAGTTTTTAAACCTCGATTAACACATAAAAATCACAATAAACATGCCTGCAGGGAGAAAATACCCCAGGCAAAAAACCTGGGACTGCTTAAAAGTTGCCAGCTTCTAATAACACAAAAACAGAAGCAGAAAATCCATAATGAAAGGGTACTACTTTATAATAGATGGGCAGCACTTAAAAATCAATAAATATTTCATGGAAGCTGTTAGCCTATTGGAGAAATAGTTAATAGATAATGCCGTGCAACGGGGAGTGCAGAGGCAAGCTTGCCACCGTCACAGCATCTGTGCAGCAGACAGAGGGGCCTGGGGTGGCTGAATGAATCCCTGGAACCTCAGCCAGTGGCCTCCGTGGTGATGTGCCTGTTCCCAGAAACAGTTCTGCAGAGAAGGATGGTGTGGAACAGAGGTGGCTAGTCCAGCTTACATTTCCTTTTGGGCCTGATGTTGCATAAATCTTGTTTTGGCCTCTCCAAGGCTTCTCCCACTGGGGGTAAATCAAGATAACAGAAAGCCTGCATTCTCAGCCCTTTTTGGAATCTTCTGTGAACAATGTCTGTGTGAGAATAGAGTCTGCGCCAGCAGTTTAAACCTTGATGCTAGGCACCCTGGAAACGTACATGCAGAGAATGTGCTTCCAAGGGTGCTGAGCTGGGGCTCCCTGAGCCTGGCTTTTTTGCATATCTCTGCACTCTGTAGCACACATCCTTCCTCAAATAATGAGATCAAAAACCCCATGCATGCTAATGAGTTGCTGTCCCTACCCACAGGGAGCTTATAGTGTGCTAGAAATGACGCAGGAGAATGAAACTCCCAAATTATATGTCTGGTACAAGTTTGTGTTCTCTAAAATCGAAGAATGAATTTTAGGAACAACGAATTTAAAGGGCAGAAGATATTTATTGAGAGAAAGAAGGTTTCTGTCTGAGAGACAGAGGGGGTCCAAGCAGGTTGCTAGACTGTCTTTTCTAGGAACTTTTATAGAGTAACCCAGGGGGTAAGACAGGTCCAAGGTGGGGAAAACCTGGGAATTCTGGAGGTGAGCATAAGGTGGGACAGAACTATGGTTAACCAATAAAATTAATTGCTCAGGTAAAATTGATTAAATTGGGGACAAATGGGAGGGAGAGAGTCACACAGCAAGCAGGCATGCTTAAGGAGCAATGACTCTTCCTTCCTGTAGGGGGTTGGGACAGTGACTTCTGGCTTCCTCAGGGTGATAGAGACCTATTTAGAATATCAGTCCTTAGGATGTGGGTGCATTTGTTTGATCTTGACTTGAGGCCTGGCCCACAGCAAGAGGTGTCTGTCTCTTCCGCAGTTGCAAGGTATCTGGGCTTCCGCACTGGCTAATTTGAGGACCTAGCACTGTCTGACTGCCTATGATTATCTAACTTAGCTGCCTCTAACAAAAATAGATTAAAGATGTATAAGAAGTAAAGCAAGGACCCTCTCTAACAGGAAACAGCTATGCAGAAAGCAGTAGCAGCTCTACCTGAACAAGATGAGGGCTCTCGTCCTGTGGGCAAGATTCCTAACATGACAGAGTAGGAGACACCCACCCTAAGACCCTTAGGAGAAAAGCATGCAGCCCAGCTGCCAGGGGCTTTCTTTAGTCAGTAGACCACCTGCAGTTCTCACAACCCCCAGGGCTCCTTATCTCCCAAGAACCACCTTAACCATGGCCATGTCCTTAAGAGCTGGCCACACCACTACTAATGGAGGAAGCTGAGTGAAGCCCGAGCCGTTCATTCCTTAAAGGAAACAATTCTGCTGGAGTCTTCCAGGCGTCACAGCACCCTTGACTTGTGTTTGCCATAGGTGTTGATTCTACAGGGTCCTCCTAATGCACATCCTACACAGTGATGCAGTCCCTGTGTCAGCTTCTGGGAAAGTCCATTCAGTCCCACTCCCTGCTTTATGTTTGCCTCCAACCTGTCTTTCTTCCTTGCTTTGTGAAAGAAGACTGATTTCTACTTAGCTAACACTCAGAAGTTGCATTTACCCTTGCTGACCCCACCTTAGTCTCTTGTTTGCTGTTACCCACGGCTCTCTGGATTCTGATGACATCTATTTCATATAAAATACTTCCAACGCTCCATGGCTTTTGTGCTGTTGTTCTTTGCTCCCCCATCCAGGCCGTCTTTTCTACCTCTACTCAGCTATGCTGCGGGTGGAAGCCCTATGGACTCTGCTCCAGTCTGCAGTTTCCATCAAGTTTTCATTGTCTCATCTATACGAGAGACTCTCCAGTCCTGCTGTGGCCTTTTCTCCTGAGTCATTTAATGCTGTGTTCAGATCACACACTTCACTTGCAATTTTTCAGGCAGCACAAAACACACTGTGATAGTGAGTTTAGTGCCTCAATAATGACTCCTGCTGAAAGGGTAGTATCATGTGACAATTGTGGCATTCATATTAAGAATATCTGTACTGAAACATGAAAACCTCCAGAATTCTGGGCTCAAAAACATAGCAAACAGGACTCAATATAATTTAAAGAAATTAGTCTCTGCTCATAATATTTCAGATACCACAATACCCTGGAGACAGAGAGTTTTTGGGTGGACAGCTCCCTCTAACATTCCTTGTGCTTGTATGAATTTGGTGTAACACTGATCCATTTTGTTTGAAATTAAAATAAAGTTGTACTGATTTCAAAAGCCACACACTGATAGTCTTTTTTTTCCTTTATTTTTTATACTAGCCATGAAATTCATGACTTCATGCTTGCCAGGCAGGCACTGAGCCACTGAGCTATATCTCCAGCAGTGATAGCCTTGAAAGTACCCTAAGATATGTACAGTCCCCATTTAGAGCACTGTTTACCCTATAGTATTGAAAGTATACCCATGAGAGCCATCTGAGCCTCTTACCAATATAATATAGCTGATCAAGAGTGACCACAGGAATTAAAAGGTGCAAGTGAAAATGGTTACCTAGAAATCATGAGTATGTGATACGACACCAACTAGGTAGTATTTTCTATGCCACACCAGTGTATTCATGAATACATAGGCTTCTCCACAGAGCCAGGTAATCAAATTAGCATGGAGGACAACATCTGCACTGCATGCATTCAAAGCTGACAATGGTCCGGGGAAGCACAAAAATTCAGTGGTTGATAAATGGCCATGGTTAAGTTCATCCATGTCTTCTAGGAAGCTTTATCGGACAAAATTGTTTTTAAATATGAAACTGAACAAAAGATCAGTTTCCAACAGAAATGGAAGTGTTGATTAACAAGACAGATAAAAGTACACTCCCACAGGAACACAGTCATCTCTGTAAAGAAAAGTAGGGACTTCTGCTAAGCAGTTATCATCATCATAAGAAGCCATTAACTATTATTGGAACTTAGGGTATCCCCTCTAGCAACCAGAGCCATTAGACTGATGAATGTCAAGTGCTAATCTAGAACTAGTGGGATTTAATTTTATGAATTGTTTTCATAAATATTAGAAAACATCTTGAGAGAGACATACTGTATTTCACGTCTGTATCCATGATGAATGCATGCAAATGCTCTGGCCCAGCTCCTGAATTATTCATCACCATCATTTTATTTACATAGGAAAATGATACTTGATTCATTTGACAGATTTTTAACTATAGTTTCTTTCAGTAAACTGAGCCCCTAGTGCGCAGCCAACAGGCACAAGGCAGTGGGAGGTACTCAGTATAGCAGACGCAGTCTATCTCTGTGAGTTCCCTGATTCTTAAGAAAAACATGCATGTTTGATCTGGTCCATTTAAAAAGTCTTAGCACCATAATGGTACTTGCAAATCTGCTTTCAAAAGAAACATTCCCTTTTATGTCTCTTTTATCCTGTTTGGGAGTACCCTCTACTTGTTCTCTTTTTTCCAAAAGGACTTTTCATTCTCAAATTCTTGCTGTTACTCTGAGATAACAAATAAAGGGATAGGAAGTTGAAAGGAACTGGGGGACTTATGACAGGCACCAATGAGATTTATGGCTCCCCTTTCCTCTCTACTGGCCACTAGGAGCGCACTTGGGAGTGAGAATATATAATAGGATGGGCAGGAAGAGGGACAACGGTTTTTTCACTTGGTAATGTTGTGGTCTTTGGCAACTGGAGTCCCTGAGAAACCTCTGTAGGAAATCACTTTCCAAACTAGCTCTTATTTTTTTCCTATGAAAACTTTAGACCAAAGAGGTATCTTGCCCATTGCGCGTTCTTTAGTTTTTCACATTATCACATCTGCCCAGGTGCAGGCAACTTCCTGTTGCCTCTGCTCCAGAGCCTCTGGAGACTCTGCTCCAGACTCTGCTCCAGAGCCTCTGGAGTACAGAATTTCAGGATGAATTCCCAGGGACTTCGGTGCTTCACAGAGAGTAAAAAAGACAAGGTAGGGTTTTCCTAAACATGGCTATGGCACGCGTATTCTGCTTGATACTGCCACCTCTGTACCCATCTCTTGTTCTTTATTTATAGTTTCAAGCAAGGAAACCACATGTTTGTAAGGGAGGCACATAGTCACCTAACATAGCCCTGATTCCCAAGGTCTTCTTACAGCTGGATCTCATGTATTCCCTTTGCCCATTTCTCTTTCCCCAGAACTCAGGTCTCCCTACAATTCCTGTTTCTGCTTTCCCCTTCTTACTCCCCTCCTCCTACCAAGCAGTGTCTGGGGTGGAATCTGTTGTCCTCCTGTGGTGGATTAACTAATGGTCACCTTGTAACACCCAGTTGAACTATATCAACATGTTTCTGGGTGTGGATGGCCCATCTGAGGACTGTTGCCAGCAGCGTTAAAGGAGAACTAGAGGAGAAGATGGTGTGCTATTGATTCTTCTCGAGAGGCTTATCACACTGGCTTTCCTGATAGTAACTCAGCTGTTTTCATCATTGGAGGAGCTCTGGTCATTACTGTCACAGAGGATGGCTGTGGTTCTCTTCCAAGGAGCTCTGATCCTTGCCTTGAGCATCGCTTCCTAGTTCCAGTACAAATTCCTCAGCCTGCTGGCACAATCCTTTATCACATTGGTGCAGATTTTCTGGCTTCCACCACTGACCTTTTGGCCTTCCCAGTGCAGGTCCTTGATATAAACTTGCATTAGACATTGTCCATGAGCTCTAGGCCTCCAATTGGACACATGCTGGACATTGCTGTGGCATGCAGGCCCTTAGCAGGATTTTTTAGATTGCTAGTGTGTGGACGGATCTCTTGCCCTCTTCTGTATTTGACCCTTTGGGTGACTATTATAATAATAACTTTGTAAATTATGTGTCCTGTATTAAATCTTTTCCCTTGTAAATCTTAACCACACCGCCTCCCCTCTGGGGAACTGCAAAAGCAGCTGCAAAAGAATACTCTCCTGCAGGTTGGCTCTCACATGTGTGAGTGGTAAAGCCTCCTGGTGACTGGCTGTTGTTTTCTTGGGCCCCCAGACACCTCTCATCCCTATAGTCCATCCTTCAACCCCAGCTGACATTCTCAGATGATCTCTTTGCTCTCCAGACCTGTTCTCAGTAATGTTCAGGGAATAGTAAGTGCCAATAAATCTTCTGTCTTCAAATATCTGTTCAAGTTACCCAAAAGTAGCAGCGGGTGCTGTGGGTGCTGCCCCTCTCCTTTGATGCCTGCTTCATTCCATCTGTTTTGGGTCGGTGGCATCAGTTGCATCCTTTATCGAGCTCTGCACTCAGGCTTCTGGAAGTGCCTGCAATATACTTTTTGGGTAGCCAAGGACAGTGCCTGCAAGGATGAGAGAAAAACTGTCCCTGGGCCCTGCTTGGACCTCTAGGACCTACTCTGACTTGATAGTTCCTTCAGGCTTGGACTGGAGCGCTCTTCCATGAGACCTGATTGGACACTGTGCCTGTTTGATGCTCCTTCCCCAGTCTAACCTCACCGCTCTCCACCTCTCTTTCCCAGGGTATCAAGGGGTGTCTATAATACCTAGTCCCCCCACCTTTTTTTGAGATAAAGTCATGCTAAGTTGCTAAGTTGTCCAGGCTTGGCTACAACTTGAAAGCCTCTTGTCTCAACTTCCCAGAATGCTGGGATTATAGGTGTATCTCATAATATCTGGCTAAACTCAGCCAGTTCTTAAAGTCCCAAGTAAACATCAGTCAGAGGAAAGGCTCTGTGGAACACTAGAAGAAAAAGGAGTTCTCAATGCCCCACAGTCATTCCAAAGTGAACTCTCAAGTAGCCTGCCCCACATCACAGAAACAAAAGGGCAGCTGAGAGTTAGCTACTCCACAGAGAGCACCATTCAACAAGGTCCCTACAGGAGCAAGTTTGCTTTATTCCTCATACCTTGCTCAGCAGGCTTAAGGCTTGAAAATGTCCAAGGAAGTGACACCACTTGTGCTAGTGTGTATTGCATTACAATTACAAAGAGTAAATCATTTTGATCTGAAATAGCTTCCTGGAATCCACTATCAAAGTTCATCACATTTACAGCAAGAACATGGGGGTAGAAACCAGAAAGCAGATGAGTTTCTTGATAAAATAATTAGGGGAAACAGCTAGACAACTGAATTTTTCATCAATTAACCCACACCACATTTCCCAAACAAGACAGGGCATCACATGAGATTGAATAAAATGTATTGATCATTTAGAAGATGATCCATAGGAATGTGGGAATTAAGACTAGGCCTTCACATTCATTAAATGTACCTCATATCAAGTGTTTTCCTTTCAGTTAGCCTAAAAAACATTTTTTTCTGCATTTGACTCACACTGGTGGAATGTTATGTCCCTGTAGGTTTGCAGAATATTAATAAAACATAGGAACCTGTCAATTTCATTTCTTATGTGTTTAACCTCTTTTTGCCACCAGGGTTATGTGGAATCACTCACTGGACTAAGTTTAAATTTTTTTTTCCCCTGTAATGGTATCAAGAAAGTACATAGGTTTCACATGCAAAAACATAAAAAAATAAACTCCTAAGAGGCATTGATATTTTCTGATAGCCTTTAAAATTAAACCACTCTCAGAAATGTAAGACAACAACAAAGTATAATTTTACTTTCCACATATTGACCTGAGATTTTTCTCTCACCAAAATAATCCCAGGAAAAGTATAGGTATTTGTAGGAACCAATTAACTCTTTCTCTTTTCTAAGCAACTTTACACAGATGGGGCGGCAGTTGTGGAAGAATACCCCGATACCGTGAAGTTAAAGACAGCATTAAACCACACAAAAGAGAAACAATTCACTAGCATAGTTAAGCTCCAGGAATTATCTCTATTTTTCTTTCAATATGACCTTAATGGATCCTTAATCAACACTTGCTGCAGGCATGAGAGGGAGAGGCAGAATTTCTTGAAGATATGGAGGTGGACAGTATCTTTGGAGAAGAGAATGGATATGAACCATTGCCAGTTAATACAACACAGTGAAAGACAAGAATCTTGTACTCCTCGCTCCATTCAAGACCCACATGAGAAACTACTACATGCTTAGCTTGGAGGACTCGCCTCAAGAGCCAGAGGAGCTGCTTTAGAGAGATATTCACAGAAAGAAACTTTTCTTCCATTCTGATCTTGCTGTCAGGTGACATGTCAGAGGTCTTGCTCAACATTTTTATAGACCTATGAATTAATGTTTGGTAGAGCTCTCTGCACCTTCCATTCTTCACTTGCCCAGATTCTATGCCCTCTACTACTTCCAGAAAAGAGATTTCACTAAATATCTCTGCACGGAAAATCTTATTTTATAACATTCAGCTAAGCAATTTGTAACCCTGTCTACTTAACAAACATGTAAGCATAGGAAGTGTAGCAATAGTGTATTAGAACAAAGTTCCTGGGAAAAATATATACACACATGTGCTATACATACATAATTACTACATGTATTATGTATATATGTGTATATATAATAGATATGTGATGTTTGTCCATTTTTGTTGTATTACTATTCCTAATATGACAAATTTCAACTTACCAACATGGCATCACTGAGTACAGAGTTGGGGAAAGATACATGCAATTAACTCTCATGAGCTGGTACGTTATACCAGCATACCACTGAAAATACCTTTTTTTGTGGATAATTTGTAAGATGTTGCTGCTGCTAAGATGTACAGCAGCAAGTGCCTACCCTTTAAGATCTCATGTTAGATCCAGCAGCATAAAGGATGAAAAGCTTTGTTCTTCAATATAACATCACCTAGTTTATTAGAGAGAAAGTGTCCCATAAATACTACAGAAAGCATGCCTACAGCTATACGACAGGAGAGTTCCTTAGTCCATACGATAACAAATACTTGAGGATAGGTAACTTGTAATGTTGTAGGAAATGTCCCAAGCCAAGCCAAACCAAAAGGAAAACTCTGCACCAAGGAGACAAGAAGACAGCATTTAATGCTTATATCAGCAGACTGTTGGGAGTTCACGCCAGTGGACTGTTGCAGGGATAATTCCTCCCAAGAAAATGCCCTGAATCAGGAAGGAATTTAGTCTATATAGAATTAGAAGTGGTTGGTGTAAAGCAAGTGATCAAATATTACATGATTGGTTACATATATTGAATCATATATTGACAGACAGGCTAGTCTTGAAGCAATAGAAACATTCCAGGAACCAGGGGAAGGGGCTCTTACAGAATGAATATACTTAAGGTCATTACCATAAGAATTGTTCTGGAGAGAGCCTTTACTAAATGCAAGTGAACATTACCATAATTTAGAAATGCTCAGGAGACAGAGCTCTTACTGAATGAGCACAGGTCAGCCCAAGGTGTCTTAAGGTATAGATAACTACTCTGACATTGTCAGGGTCAACTAAATTTACCAGAGACAGCAAAAGAACAACTAAAAATATCTACAAATTTACCATCTGAAGAATGCATTTCTACATTATAACTGTGCCCCCAACAATAAAAAACACAAATTTATTTTCTGTCAGTCCAGGAGGCTAAGAAATCCAGGATCTTCATCTGTGAAGTGAGTATTCATCTCAGATGCCCATTTTTGGGCTGGGTTTTTTTTTTAATTTGGGGGACTTGACTTTTTTTTTAGTTCTTTATACGTTCTAGATATAAGTTCTTGTCTGAGGGACAACTGACTATAATTTTTCCCAATCTGTGAGTTGTCGTTTCACTCTGTTGGTGATTTATTTGCTTGTGCAAAGGCTTTTTTAATAAAGTCAGGTATCATTCGTTGATTCTTTGTAGTATTTCTCATGCAGTCTGAGTTTTATCCATGAAGCCTCTACCTACACCTATGTCTTTAAGATTTCTACCAATTCTCTCTTTCAGTATATTTGATATTTCTGTTTTAATATTTAGATCTTTGATCCATTTTGACTTTAGTGTAACTTGTGGTGATAGTCATAGATCTAGTTTTAGTCTTCAGCATGTGGAAAGCCAATTTTTACAGCACTAATTACCAATGAAGAAATACAAACAGCAAATAAATATATGAAACAATGTTCAGTGGTATTGGTCATTATTCAAGAAATGCAAATTAAAACAACGCTGAGATTTCAACTCATCCCAGGAAAAAATGACTATCATCAGTAAATCAACTAATAGCAAATGCTGGAGGGGTTGTAGGGAAAAAGGAACCCTTCTCCACTGTTGGTGGGAATGTAGACTGGTACAACCAATGTGGTGAACAGTATGGAGATTCCTAAAAAAATAGGATTAGAGGTCCCATTGGACCTAACTATTCCCCTTCCAGATATTTTCCCAGAAGAATTACCACAGAAATGTATGCATATCTACTTTTATAGCAGCACAATTTATAAATAGCTATATCTTGGAAACAACCCACATGTCCATCAACTGAGAAATGCACAAAAAAGATGTGGTCTTTTTATTCAATAGAGTACCACTCAACCATAAAGAAGGATAAACTAGAGACTTTTATAAGTAAACAGCTACAACTCGAGACCACACTCACAAATGAAATAAATCAGACTCACATGTGCAAACATTGTATTGTCTCCCTAGTGTGAGAAGCCGAAAGAATAAATAATATCCAAAATGTACACTAGATATTGCAAAATGGGAAGAAATTGTTCAAAAGGAAAGATATAGAAGATAGGTAAGACAGTTACACTATTAGTTTCTCTTAGTTCATTGGAAAAAAAAGGTTGTACTAATATTGTTTGGACAGTTTTTCATACCCTATCTTGCACCCCGTGTAACTACTTTGAAGATAACAATACACAGTGTATTAACTATTGTCACTCTAATTATTTTGTTTTGAAATTTGGTTTGGGATTTTTTTTTATTTGTTTTGTCTTTAAAATTAGAAAGAAATCTAAGATATAGATGCCAGTGTTTGCAAAGTCCTTAATCTTAGCTTTCAAGTTGGTGCCTGGAACTTATGTTCCCACATATAGGAAAAGACACAAAGACAAAAGAACTGAAAGGGCAACCTTGTCCCCAAAGACCACCCTTGTATCCTAATCGCCTCTTAATCCTGTTGCCCTGAGATCTAAGTTTCAACATGAGTTCTAGAGGGCGCACAAACCTAAACCATAGCAGGAGGGAAGGAGGATATATGTGTTCTCCTAAGCTCATTTTCCCAGGTGAAATGTGGAAGTTGTTATGTCCAAGAAATTTAAATTTAAGAAAATGTTGATTTTAATAATTTGGAAGTAATGACTTAATATATAAAATTAATATGCGTATTTTACAAAATAACATATATTAACATATATTTTAAATAAGTGTAAGGAAATTAAGTTTATTCAATAGAAAGTAATAAAAGATGGGGAAATATGGCAAATAAAACACACGAAATGGAATGAAAGAAAGAAGTCACAAAAATAGTCACATTAACCATAAATATGTCAGATTTCTCCATCAT
Source organism: Hydrochoerus hydrochaeris (assembly GCA_004027455.1). Classification (NCBI taxonomy): domain Eukaryota; kingdom Metazoa; phylum Chordata; class Mammalia; order Rodentia; family Hydrochaeridae; genus Hydrochoerus; species Hydrochoerus hydrochaeris. Next base: position 189,943 of record PVLA01002571.1, on the reverse strand, counting down.
GAGGAAGATGAGTATAAAAGAATTTTCTCCCAAGGAACAAATTTAAAGCAAAAAAGAATGAGGTTCATAGCAAAAAGGCAAAATATTTTTAAAAATATTAACCCAGTGCAAAGTAACTTTTTAGTATTAAACAAAACACCATTTAAGGTGAAGCATGAATAATTGTCAAGGGAAGTTATAAATTCATAAAAGAAGTAGAACTAGAATATGTTACAAGCATGAACATATGCATGATTATAATATATGACTTATGTTGTATAGAAGAGACTTGGCCATGAGTTTATAATTGTTTTAACTATTACTTATGAGAAAACAAGGGTTATCAAAATGAAAACTGCTGTGCTCAATTGAAGAATCTAGGAAAAGAACATAATAAACTGAACAGAAAAATAAGGAAATCAACATTCAATATAAAGACATAAGAGAATGAAATCTAAGACCTAAAGTCATGAAAGTAAGCAAAGTCAATAATTATTCCTTTGACATATTAATGGACAAAATTATGTAATGTCTACAGTGATTAAAAATTAAGTCTTGGAGCTTGGTTGGAGTTAGATAACTAGCTATGATTTGATATTGCTTAAAATGTATGGGATCCATCATATTATAATTTTATTTTTGTGTACATTTGAAAACTTGCACAAAAAAAGTTAAATCAGTTACTTATTGAAAAGAGTAATGTGAATAAACCTGTGGGAAATGTAGTACATGAATAAATGAAATGTAAAATTAGAAAGAAAATTAGCTACACAAAGATCACATGCTGTCAATATAAACTGTCCCAGGTAATGTTGGGATTACTTTTTTAAGAATCTAAATAACAGATTTATAATTTGTGTTAATACAAAAGTATCTGAGAAAACTCTGAGAATGAAAACCAAGCAAAAATGACAAACTCTAAAAAATAATAAGACAAAAAACTATTTGTACCAATGCTACACAAGGTAATTCATCCCCAAACCTTTCCATGGAAGGAACTTTTAAAAGTTAGGTACAGAAAACATTTCCTTCCATGGCATTCAGAAACTAAATATACAAATGGAAACATTATTTTCCTTTAAGACACACTATTGATGGAAAAAGTAAAATATACAGGCCTATAATGCAGTGTCATATAGATTAGCTAAACATGTATTCGACAATTTAAACTTATTTAAAGAGTATGTTCAAATATGATAGATATTAAATACATCACAGTGTTCTGCTGTCAAGGAGAAAGGATTGTGAGTGGCGAAGAAAGTCAGAAGAGGAAAAAAATTGCTATAACATATAATATAAAAGTTTAAAAAGTCCTTTGTAGAGATTGAGCACTATTGTGAGTTGAGGAGTGTGATTCACTCATGCACATGAGGGAGAAATTAATACTTGTAGAAACAAAACAATGTAGCATGTTGTGATTTTCCTAGTAGTCGGGTCAACATATGAATGACTGACTGAAGTCTGGACTAAGGTGTAGGCCTTTTCCTGCCCTTTGATCATCAGTTTCTAACCTGAGATTGGTATCAGGCTTGAAGAGAAACGAGAAGGAAAGGAGCATATTAAAAACGACTACTACAGTCTCGCTGAGGAACTGTGGAGCTTTCACTATGTATCTAAAGCCGTGGACAGGAACAGAAAAAAAAAAAATTTCTGGAGTTGAAATACTTAGCGCTTCGTTACTGAATGAAATTGAGTTGTGAAAACTAGATAGAACATGGTTTGTGTTCTTGGGTTGAAGAGCCTATAGGTACAGTTCTGGGCATGCAAAGTTTGGGGCCATTGGGAACCCCAAGGGCAAAGATCAAAGGGGATCATAGATAAGGTGTTCACGCAAGGACTGCATTAGGAAGGTTACCCTTCTCCTGGGAAAATCCAAAGAGAATTATTCTGATCACCACAGAGAAGAGAAGCAGCTCAGCTTTTTATTCTCGATGCTCTTAACAATCATCTGATTATTTTCCCATACAATGAGAAAACATTGGCTGTGTTCGTTTAGTGATGTATATATTTTTCTAACAAAGAATAGGACAGATGAAACAGCAGAGATAGGGAAATAAAAGGAAAAAGAAAAAGAAAATATCTTGAAAGGATTTTAAACACTACTTGACTCTTAATGAGAATTGCTGTGTAAGCTACAGGTGATAAGTAAATATTCACCATGTATCTTCTGACGCATGAAGTATTTTGCTTCCCAAGAATGGCCTTTATAAAGACTTAAATGGTTGCATCCTCCGGTATCTTGAGATATTGCCTATGTCTATCACAGTGGAAACCTGTCCAACAGAATCTCTCATCTGTCAAATGGATGAAGCTGGGGTATATCCCGCCAGCTCTGGTAATCAACATTAGAGGGAAGGGGTGACGCCTGCATTGCGATATGATTTCTGTAGATGGCCAAGTTTTAATGAGGAGGGCAAAGCTCTGTGCATGTTGAAGAGCATGTGTGGCAAATCATTGGCTTTCATGACCTCCTTGCAAATGCCATTTGTTCTATAATTATGTAATGCCTATGTATGTGTCACAGGAAGGCAGCGAGTTTACTATTTTAGCTTAAATTTTATTAGTGCAAGAAGCTTTTGCATGCCACACCAACAAACATTATATCTTCATTCTCTGGGACATGTTACAGCTGAGAAGTCCTCTCCTAATGCAGAAGATGGTTTTGCTTTTTGCTTCATTAAAAAATGAAAATACTATTGTCAGATGGCATAGGAGAACGCCATTGGGAAGAGCTGGGTTTCAAACATGGGGAACTCCACTGCTTATTTAAAGTTCTTTTTATTATGAGCTGAGTGGCTCTTCTCACCTACCTGGTGAAATGTACAGGGCCGTTGTTTATATCTCCACATTACTCTGGAGGGTGGCACTCAGGCATCATGGTATAAGGGACAAATCTAGGCTTCAGCTTGATGCAGTACCAGGCTGACAACACACCCTACCCTAATTCTTAGACATTTCCTACAGTTGTAACGGTATGGAATAAAAATGTTAATTATTCATTCATACATAGCTACAGACAGTCCTTCATCCATAGATAAAGATGGTTTAACTTACAATTTTTCAATACTATGGTGATGTTAAAGTGACACACATACAGTCTCTTTGAATTTCAAATTGTGATCTTTTTCTGGGCTAATGACATGCAGTATGATCCCCTATGGCCATATTGGGTAGCTAAGGCTCTTAATCGGCTGGGCTATCACAAAGAAAACAGCAAACACTATAGTGGATGGCAAAATGTGATATTTGAGAGATCAGGTATATTAGCTGCATTTCAATTTATGCTTTTTTTATCTGGATGTAACCCCACTGTGAGTCAAGGGGCCATATGTGTTATTTTCTACACAAAACAGTCTCCCAGAAAAAAAAGAAATGATTTTTTATCAAGTGCTATGTACCATAAGTATCTACCTGCACATCTTCGACCCTACCCAAGACAGAGATGAGGGATGGAGTGGGGCATTGACAGAATACGATGTGTTGTAATCCAGCAGCAAAATGCTGAGATTTCTAAGAACATTTAATAGAAAGGATTGTTGCACGAGTGATGGAATTAGAGAATAGCATTGCATAAAGCCAGCCACTGGCCTTGAGACAGCCCATGTTAGCTGACACTATAGGCCTTGGCTTCAAGAGGCCCCCATTGGAGAACCCACTTGCTGGGACCATGGTAAAGGGGCTGGATCGATGAAGAGTTGCAATCATTTCTAAAAGTTCCTTGAAGAGCAGAGGAGGGGAATGCCTAGGATCCATCTTTTGGTACCCTTGTCTTTCTGTAAGGCTCTCATTACCTAAGCCAACCAGAAGCAAGAAGGTCAGAGAGATGCAGTTTCCAGCAGAGGAGATCAGAGGGAGAGCACTGTAAGAGGCTGCATAATACCTGAGTTGCTCACACTCCCTGCACCCATACTCTTTGCCCTGACTGTTGTGGGAATAAAGATCTTTTAAAAAGCACTCCCCACAGAGCCTCTGGTGATATCACAACCTCTATAAACCCTCTAATACAATTCAGTGAAAGACCTAAAACTAGAATCACCCACCTCAATGCTCCTGATTCCTAAGCATTCAAAATCATGTGATAATACATGCTTATTGTTTTAAACAATGATTTCTTGAGATAATGTGTTACACTGCAGGAGAGAGGACTGTGGATTAAATGTATCTACTCAGGATTCAAGTGTTGGGGTTTGGTCCGCAGTGTGGCAGTGAGATTGCACAAGACCAAAGTCAAGTGTGCATGGTGCACAGCTCAGGGACATGAGCAGCCAGGCCTCACTGCCTGGAACTGGAAACCCAAAGGCCAAGCACTTGCTGTATTTAGGACAACAAAAAAATTGTTCATTGTCAAGTAAGAGCTGAATAACTTCTTTTTAATACTGGGCTCCCTCCCAAGAAAAGGGAGTTTTACGTGTGTGCTTTTATGACGTTGTGTTTTGATGTAGGCTATTCCAGATACGTGGAGAGAAGATTGAGGAACAGTGAGAAGGGAGTGAATATAACCATCTCCAGATCATAAAAGAGGGACTGCTTGATCATTCCTTTGGTCTCTGCCAACATATCTGTCTCCTCTGTATTGGCACACCCTCCTAGCTTTCTGCTCAGCCATCCTGAGGACCCCCTCTGCAGGCCTTCTGCAGCTTTCCACTGGAAGGCCAGGATACTGCATGACACTTTGCCACTCCAGTCTCAATGAGAACATTTGATGGTGGTTTTCCTTCTAATATCCTGACAGTCACATTCCTGGGGCTCTGATTCCTCATCAGAGTCATTTCTCCCTGGAGATGCTTTATCTGATCTTATTAAAGATAAGATTCTGCCAATATTCATAATTAAGAATAATGAGATGCAAATTTGGGAAAGCATGCCTGAAAACCTCCAGACGGTGATCGCCATTGAATTACAAATTTGAATTGAAAGTGACTGAACATGCAGCCTCACTGTGTCACCCATTCTGTGACAACAATGGGATTCCTTCTGTGCCTTGGACATTTCTTTGAAGAAGTTGAGGCAGGATTACAGGAGCCCTTCCCAGTGTACCAACTTTGAAGGTGGAGTATTTTACACCCACAAACAGCACTCACTGGCTGTCACCATGGAGTACTTTACATGCCTCCTAGTAGAAGGAAGAGAGACACAGAAAGATCCCTGCTGTGCAAGGATATAGGGGCATGGCAGGATCGAGTTGTTGGAATCATTAACATTGTATGAGCCTTGTAAGTATCACCAGAGAAAGTGTATCTGGCCATGAGATCAGCTTTATTCAGCAGCAGTGGCACTAACACATGGCCCTTGTGTGAGCTCCTTCCTCCCTCTGAGCAATTTTAAATTTTGAATTATTAGCATGTTTATTCATGCCAGGACTGCTCTCAAAGTGGTTTGGCACCATAGATGCTACACGTGAAAATGCATTTAAAGAAAAATAAAAAGTTGGGAGACAATGTCCAGTCCTTGAGTAGGAAGTGCTAAGAGTAGGGGAAGTTAAGAAGCTGATCAAGGCTGATAAAGAATTCTTGGTTCATCTCTTTCGTCTACTACAACTACAACCAGACTGGCATTTAGTCCTGAGCTTCTGATGGCTGAAACGCAGAGGGAAACATGGCAGGCCAGGGAGCTGTCATGCCTGATGAAGAGGGAGAGGTAACTACCAAGGGTGGCCTCTTGTTGGAAGAGAGTATGGAAGGGAGCCCCATAAGTTCATCTAGAAGGTTCACAATGTAGGTTAATGCTATCATTGGTTTTTTTAATTTTATTTTACAGAGAATAAAACAAAAGAGGACAGAATAAAGCAGATCAGAATAGAACAATGCAAGCAACACAGCACTACACAACAAGACAACTGGATATCAACAGTAGCTACCATAATATCTTTCTTTGAAATAGTTGAGCATTGCTTCACACACAATAATATCAAATAGAACAAAATAGAACAAAAGCGTTCAAGAGAATGAAAGTATTACAAGGTATTCTGAACCAAATAACAGAAGATGAACAATGGTTACTATAATATCTCATTATCCATAAAATTTTGTTTATACTATCATACATATTAAAATCCAATAAGACACAATATGATAGAACCAATGGTAATAGAAGAACAAAAGCATGGTAGGACTGCAGAGCAAGATGATATTGAATCAGCAATGGCTGCAATAATGTCTTGTTTTCTTCAAAGTAGCTGTTCATAAAATCACACATATTAAGGTCAAACAAAATAAAATAAAACCATTCCAACCAATGAATGAAAACATTATAAGACTTCAAAGCAATATAATGGGGAAACATGATTACCATAGAATCTTATGTACACTTAACATTTCTTACACTAGGGAGACTATATGGTATTTATACATGTGAGTTTGATTTATTTCACTTATGAGTATGATCTCAAGTTGCAACCATTTATTTATAAATATCTCAATGTGATCATTCTTTATAGCTGAGTAGTACTCCATTGTATAAAAGTACCATAATTTTTTTATCCATTCCTCAGTTGATGGGCACTTAGGTTGTTTCTAAGATCTGGATATTACAAATTGTGCTGCTATAAACATGGGGGCACATATATCGCTATGGTATGACGTTTTCAGTTCTTCTGGGAATATGCCTAGGAGTGGAATAGCTGGATCAAATAGGACTTATAATCCCAGCTTTTTGAGGAATCTTCAGATTGACCTCCACAGTGGTTGCACCACTCTATACTCCCACCAACAGTACAGAAGAGTTCCTTTTTCCCCACAGCCTCTCCAGCATTTGTTCTTTGTAGTTTTGTTGATCCAGGCCATTCTTTCTGGAGTCAGATGGAATCTCAATGTCATTCTAATTTGCATTTCTCTAATGACTAATGATGATGAACATTTTTCATGTATTTATTTGCCATTCGTATTTCTTCATCTGAGAACTGTTTGTTCATCTTGGATGCCCATTTTTGGATTGTGTCTTTGAATTTGGGGGGTCTGATTTTAATTCTTTATACGTTCTAGACAGAAGTCCTTTGTCTGAGGGACAGTTCACTAATATTTTTTCCCAGTTTGTGGGTTTTCTTTTCACTATGCTGGAGATTTCTTTCGACATGCAGAAACTCATTAATAAGATGTGATCTCAGTTATTGATTCTGGGAAGTATTTCCCATGCAGTTTGGTTCTTATTCATGAATTCTCTACCTACCCCTATGTCTTCAAGATTTTTACCCACTTTGTCTTCCAACAGATTTAGTGTTTCTGTTTTAACATTTAGATCTTTGATCCATTTAGATTTTAGTTTAGTACATGGTGACAGGCATGGGTCTAGTTTCAGTTTTCAGCATATGGAAAGCCAGTTTTTCAGGCACCATTTATTAAAGAGACTATCATTCTTCCAGTGGACATGTTTGGCCCCTTTATCAAAGATAAGGTGGTTGAGTGTGTTCACAGTTGTGGTTGTATCCTCTAGTCATTTCCACTGATCTTCAGATCTGTTTTTATTCCAGCACCATGTTGGTTTTATTCCAGTAGCTTTGTAGTATAACTTTAAGTCAGGGGTTGTGATGCCTCCTGCCTTGCCTTTGCTGCTTAGAATTGCCTTTGCTATTCTAGGTCCATTCTGGTTCCAGATGAATTTTAGGAGTGATTTCTCTAGATCTATGAGGTATGTTAGTGGTATTTTCATTGGGATTGCATTGAATCTGTGTAATAGTTTTGGGAGATTGGCCATTTTCACAATATTTATTCTTCCTATCCATGAACAAGGGATATCTTTCCATTTTCTGAGATGCTCTTTGATTTCCTTTTCAGGGTATTATAATTTTCCCTGTATAGCTGTTTTATTTCTTTCATTAGATTAACTCCTAAGTTTTTCATTTTTTTGGATGCTAGTGTGAAGGGTGTGTCTTCTCTTATTTCTCTCTTGTTGATTTTGTTGTTAGTATATAGGAATGCTATTGATTTTTGAGTATTGACTTTGTATCCAGCTACACTGCTGAATTTATTTATTATATCTAGAAGTCTTTCAATGGAGTTTGGGGATCTTCTATGTAGAGTATCATGGCATCTGCAAATAATGATAGTTTAGCTTCCTCTTTTCCTATCTTTACTCCTTTTGTTTCTCTCTCTTATCTAATTGCTCTGGCTAGCATTTCCAGTACTATATTGAATAGGAGCAGTGATAAAGGACATCCTTGTCTTGTACCTGATTTTAAGGTAAAGAATTTCAGTTTTTGGCCATTTAAGATGACGCTGGCTGTTGGTTTGTCATAGATGGCTTTTACCATATTGAAGTAAAGGCCATCTATTCCAATTTTCTATAAGGTTCTTATCATGAATGGGTGTTGGATCTTATTAAAAGCTTTTTCTGCATCTAGAGAAATGATCATGTGATTCTTACTTTTGGCTCTATTGATATAGTGGATTACATTTATTGATTTGTGTATGTTTAACCATCCCTGCATGCCTGGGATGAATCCCACTTGGTCATCATGTACAATCTTCTTGATGATTTGCTGCATCCTGTTTGCCAATATTTTATTGAGAACTTTTGCATCTATGTTCATTAGGGAGATTGCCCTGTAGTTCTCTTTTTTAGGTGGGTCTTTCTCAGGTTTTGGTACTAGAGTGATATTTGCTTCCAGGAACAATTTAGGGAGAATTGATTCCCTTTCCACTTCATTGAACAGTTTGAGGAGTGTTGGCAACAGATCTTCTTTGTATTTCTTGTAGAATTCCGTAGTGAATCCGTCTAGGCCTGGGCTCTTCTTTGTTGATAAGGACTTAATTACATTTTCAATTTCATTAATAGAAATTGGGTTATTCAGCAGTTTTACATCCTGATCCAGCTTTGGTGGGTCATATATTTCTAGGAATCTCTTCTGTGTTATCAAATCTATGAGAGTAGAGGTTTTCAAAATAGGTGTAGATGATCTTCTGTATTTCCACAGAGTTAGTAGTGATTTCACCTTTTCAATCCATATTGCATCAATTTGAGTCTTTTCTTTCTTTTTTTAATTAGGTTGACTAGGTGCTTATCAATTTTATTTATTCCTTCAAAAAACCAACTCTTTGATTCATTGATTCTTTATCTTGTTTTCTTAGTCCTTATTGCATTAATTTCTTTTCTTATCCTTATAATTTCCTCCCTTCTTTTGGCTTTGGGCTTGGCTTGCTCTTCTTTTTCTAGATGTCTGAGGTGTAGTATCATGATTATTTATTTGTGTTTATTCTGTTTTCCTAATGTGGGAACTTAGTGCAATAAATTTTGCTCTAAGGGCCTCTTTCATTGCATCCCACAGGTTCCAGTAAGTTGTATTTGTATTTTCATTTGCTTGTAGATATTGTTTAATTTCTTTAATTTCCTCTGTGATCCATTGATTGCTCAAGAGTGTATTATTCAATTTCCATGTGTTTGTGTGATTTTTGCAGTTTCTTTTATCATTAATTTCTAGTTTCATGGCACTATGATCTGATGACATGCATGGGATAATGTCAGTTCTTTTGCATTTACTTAAATATGTCCTGTGGGCTAGTATATGGTCTATTTTAGGGAATGTCCCATGTACTGCTGAGAAGAATGTACATTCTGATGTTGTTGGATGGAATACTCTGAATACGTCTATCAAGTCCATTTGTTTGCAGGTGTGATTCAGTTCTGCTATTTCTTTGCTGATTATCTGTCTAGTTGATCTATCCCTTTGTGTCAGTTGCATGTTACAGTCTCCTGTTAGAATTGTGTTATTGCTTATTTGATTTTTTAAAATATTTTTTATTTAAAGAGAAAAAAACAGGAAAAAGGTAGAAATATTGTAGAATTTCAAGAAAAGAAGATAAACTGTAAGAAATCACTAGTTGTTAAATTATATATTGTTCTTTTAGAAATAGTTATTCAAGTTACAAAATTAAAGCACACAAAGTGGACACTCAAGCAGTGAGAGTGCAAACAGATCTGTTCAACAGTCCAACAAGAACCTAGAAATATGGGTATCAATCCCACACACCTAATCATATATGTAGCTATAACTTTTATAGCACTTCCTGTTTCCTCTTTTTTTACAATTGCAATCATACATTTTAAAAATCTTATTTAAAGAGAAGAAAAAAAAGCAAAACAGAAAAAGGGTAGCAACAATACAGAATTCTAAAAGAAAGAAAGAAAAAGGAAAATGAGAAAAAGCCCCACTAAGAAATCAGTAATTTATAAATTACATACTGTCATCCTGGATGTAGTTGTTCAAATTACAAAGTTAAAGGGTACATAGTAAATATTTAAACAGACTACAAAAAGTTCTGCTCAAAGATCCAACAAAGATTCAGCAATATGGTCATCTATTTTATACGTCAAACATACATGCAGTTATATCCCTTAGAACACTTTCTTTTCCTCTCTTTTTTACAATAGCAATTACACATTTTGGTTTTATTACTCTTGTAGTTCTTATTTACTTTCTACACTAGAGACACAATATGATATTTATAAATATGATTCTTATTTATTTCACTAATGAGGATAATGTCGCACTCAAGCTTGAGAAGCCTCTTGAGGCTATTCCAGTTTCCTAGGGGGCTTGGCAGGCACCCAAGCACCAGGAGTGATGTCCCAAACTCTCCTGGGCCAGCACCAGTGAGCTGGAACTCACTTGTGGCCCCACGGGCCTAACTCCCCTCTCGGCACCGGCCTGGTCCCCTGGTTGAATAAAGATTTCTGGGCATGGTTCACTCAAGCCCGCAAAACCTCTCCAGGTCAGACCAGTGTCCTAGGGGGCTGGGTGGGCACCCAAGCACCAGGAGTGGTGTCCCAATCTCTCCTGGGACAGTGCTGGTGAGCTGGAACTTCCCTCCCACTGAACGGGCCTAACTCCCCTCTCAGCACTGGCCTGTTCCCCTGGTTGAATCTATGATTGGTTTTTTAATAATTAATTTAAGGAAATCCTGAAAATGATTTATTTAGTGGGGAAAATTCATATCTGCATTGCTATTTAATGCTGTTTTGACATCAGTATAAAACTCTCATTTGGATTCCCTCAGCAACTTTTGTTAGATGCTAACCCTCATATAACCTACTCTTTCTCTCTCTCTCCTTGTTTAATCACTCATCAAACCAAACTCTGTAGCCTCTGCATTCATCAGTGAATCACTAGGTACCAGAAAAATTTGCTGTGGTATATTGTACTTTGATATTCACTCCTGAGAAGTGGGTCCTTGGCCTCCCCCTTGTGTCTATGTGAGACTTGGCATTGCTGCAACCAGTAGACTAGATAAGAGTGACTAGCTCATGCCTTAAGAAATGCAGCATTCTCCTGATGTCCCTAGGACTGCTTGCTTTTGGGGAAAGCTAGCCACCATGTTAAACATCATATTACCCTGAGTTCCCAAGCTCTGCAGAGCACCAGTTAGCCTCAGAGGAGCCTTGATACAAAGAGCAATGGAAGAATCCCTAGCTGTTCCAGTTGTGCCAGCTCAATGTCCAAGAACCATATTGAATATCCTGACTTGCCACATCCCTTGGAAAAGTTTTGAACCCACAGACATACAAACCCAGCCCAGCAGACTCACCATTCTGGCTGAGGTTCTACCATACTCTTTCAAAACTCACAGAATTGTAAACCTAGTCCTTATCAACCCAGTAGTCACACTTGGGACTATTTGAGGTCATCCCACCTCCATGTCCCTGCATTACTCAGCTGCCATAAAAAGCAAAAAAGTGCAAATAGAAAGATGGGGGGGGGGGTGACAGAGAAAGAAGTGAGGAAGTAGTTAAGGAGAAAGTTGATAGATTATTAGATAGATAGATAGACAGATAGATAGATAGACAGATGACAGATACATAGAATTTGGTAAAAGAATGAAAGGATAAATAGGAGAAAACTAGGTGATGTAAATGGTAGTGCCTTGTCTCAGATGACCCAGCCAAGACATGATATCCCAGGATTTAGGAGAGGAGACTTAACCTGACATAGTATTGATCTATGGCTTAAAAGACCAAAAAAAGCACTAAAACAAATAAACAAAAAGCATTGTTCTCCTCACTGCCATAGACCAGCTGTATTCAGTACATTGAGAAGACAGTTTCTCAATCACAGCCAGAGACATTTTATAGTAAACATCATCAACCAAAGCACTCTTATTTAATAGTTAAAGAACAATAAAATAAAATAATAAAACAAGATGCTTGCTGTCTTCCACAAGGACTCTCCTAAGCCTAACTTCTCCTCCTAAGGGCATGCAGGCTCAGGGATGTCAGATGTTTAGCATGGTACCTGGCTTCCCCAGAGTGCAAACTCCAAAAAGGAAAAGGAGAAAATTGCATTTCTTATGGTGTGGTCCCTTTCAGGTTTTCTACCAGTCATGGCAATGCCAGATCCCCCTAGAATCAAGTAGGGTACCAAGGATCCACTACTCAGGACTGAGAGTAATGGTACCCCTCACTGTGCCTGCTTTGTGCAGGAAGCTCGCCCTGGGGAGCTGATGCAGAGAGAGAATCCAATCCTGCCTGGATCTCATCCCTGAGTGACAGCCTGCGCCGCGGGAGACAGCTTTCATGGTGGGTATATTTCTTTTTATTGCTATATCTATTGCAAATAATTTTATATTCATTCTTGTCACACCAACTAAACTTTCAGAATGTGTTCAAGAGCTGCCATAGCCCGTTATGCAGAGTGGCACAAGCTATGCAACGTGTTATTAAACTGTGGGTCTTGGAACTCTCAAGAAATAAAATAATAAAAACTTCCATAAATTGTATAAATTCCAGAGATTGGGCTTGATATTTGAGGCCAAGTATTGATGTACATGTTGTTTCAGAGCTGAGCCTGTTCAGTCTGTAATTCCCTTAGTTGTATGTTTTTGGCAATGCAGTTTCCCCGAAAAGCTACATTAAGTAAAGGATATTAAGAGATGTGGAAAGGCCAAATTGCTTGATGTCATTCTGGTGTAAAAAGTCACACCCAGAAGACAATTTCACAAGATACTAGCAAAACTTTCATAGAGAGCAGGTATCAGAAGATGTGCATTCATCTCATCCCTTGTGGTTAAAGTTAAGAGAAAGGAGAAAATGAAGCAGTGAGTGTTAAGAAGGCTTTGCACACCAAGGCCAGAAGTCCTAGGTTTCTTGAAATGGGTTCATCCATATTTATTGCATACTTTCTCCCACTAGACAGTGTTCTTGACATCTTACAGGATGACAAAGGGAGCCACAGGCTCATTAAAGACTTTAACATTATCTGGAATCTTGCTTGTGGGAGCAAGCTGGAATCCAAGTGTCTGCAGACCTCCACACACAGCTTTGCACTGTCACTGTCTCACCACAGATCCTCTGCCTGATGGTTAAGGCCAACTGACCTGACTGACTGTGCCTACCTCCCCAGACTCAGGTTCTGTTGTTTCTTTCCAAGGCAGCTTGCTTCTGTCAAATAAGCTCTCATACTTCTCCATTTCCAGAGCCTGCCGCTATGAATGACTATCCTGTTTTGCCATCCTGTAACCTGTTCCATGGTTAAGTTGCATGCACCCGGCCCTACAGGTAAACTTCCAGTGCTGACCCACTTAAAGTTTACTCACACTTTTCCCTCTCAGGGAGGCCACAATACCAACACTCAACAGTTCCTGAACTATTGTATATTATTACCAGTCCTTCTCTGTCACTCTGCAATGGGTTCCTAGGGACCAGGGACATGTTGTCTGTCCCCTCTCTGCCCCTAGAAGACTGAGATCATATCTGAGGCCCCTTTCTTCCCCTCACAGGGAATACCCATTGACGGAGATGAAGAAATGCAGAACTAAGAGATGGAACTCAAATGACTTATGTGGCTCAGTCTTTGCCTTTGAACACTTGCCTGCACTAACACCACTGTCTAGCTGTTTTCCAGGATCAGTGCCCCAGGAGCTTCTCTGAGATTCATTGAAGAACATGTTACTGAAGATGAGTCTGGGTGTCAGATTTTGGCTGTCATAAGAGCAAACAGGCAGGTGAGGAGGGTGGTCCCATTTTAGGATCCCCAATAAATTATTCTTTAGCATTTTACCTCCGGTTGTTTCCCTGTTATGCATTTCTTACTGGATCCATTGGCCTTTTCCCCTCATCGTTCCATGGAAATAGTCACTGCTAAATCATCATGATATCTCTGATAAGTTTCTCCACTGTCCATTGTCCTTGCCCTTCCAGCAGCTGCCTCCACTGTTGAGAACGTTCCCTATCAAGATTCTCCCTGGTGTCCAGCCAATCATTTTCATGCACACATCTTCTACTGGTCCTCCACCTATGAACCCTGCCTCTTCTATCAAGCCACTAAATATCAAAGACTGTCAAGACTCTCAAGGCTTCTTCCATTCATTTGTATTCTCTTTCTTTAGGAAATTCCATCTGTGTCCATGTCTTTAATTGCTACCAATAATCAAGCCATAAATATCTATGTAAACCCAGATTTCTCTGTGGTCCAAATCCATGTAATATACATCTAACTTCTCTTCTGAGTTGTGGCATAGATGTTCAATCTCAACAGACCTAAAAATATAACTCATGATTTCCTCCAGCCTTGGTCTTCTTCAGAATTCCCTTACATAGGAAGTATCTCCACATCCAAGCAGTCTGCCAGACCAGACTCTCAAGTCTAACTCAATCTCTTCTCTCTCTTTAGTCCTCCCACCAGATGTAATCCTTCACCAGTCCTGGTGTCTTTAGCTCCCACATCTCTCCCCTGGCCCTTCATCATTGCTGTTCTTGTCCATGATGCCATCAAATCCTGCTCTTGTGACTGCTGTATCTGCCATTTAGTTTCTCTCTATTCATTCTTATCCCCTTTAATCCAACAAGCGATCTTGTAAAAGACAAAATTGATAGTATTACTCCCTGCTTAGAATTCTTCCCAACTTTAGGGGATCTAAAATAACTTCCCATTGTCCTCAGGATAAGGATCACTGTTCTTTACACAGCCATAAGACCGCTCCATGGACTTCTTTATTCCCACACATCCTTACTCCTCCCCACAGAGGTTCCTCAGCTCAGCCATACAACCTCAGCGTGAAGGACCCAGCCTTTGGCACTGTTCTGAGGATTTCAGCAATGTCTGCTTATGTTCCTCACAAAGTCTTTTTCTCATAATATATTCCTGTGCCTAATGTTATGTCTGTGCCAAACTTCGTGTTCAAACAATATGCATAAGAAAGTTGATTGATAATTATTTTAGACATTTCAGTGTCCCTCAATACTCCTAATCAAAATACACTGAACCTGAAGATTTAAGCCAAGCCAGGTCCACATCAGACCCCCAGCGAAAGAACCCAAAAGCAGCAGTGGCAAACACGTTGTGAAGGCATGATTCTTCTGGTGCTCCTGAATCATTGCTCAGTGGGTCACAGAGAGCTACATCCATCCAGAGGACCCTGGAGAACCAAGTTTTCATTCCCTTTGTCACCAGTCCCACATGGTTCCGCTTTACACTGTGAAATGTGCCTGCCTGTCTTCTTGGGCATCATAAATTACACACTTTACCTCCGGTTCTAGAGTGAATTGAGATGTCTTGTTATTTATTGCCCAGTGTGCTAGCACGCTTTGTTTCTCTTTATTTCCATTTAAGTTCAGCTGGATGGCTTGCTTCACTTCGAGCCTGAAATTGTGCTTTTCAATTGAAATGTGTTTATGAGAAGGATAGAGAACAGTTTGACTGTAAATTTGAAGCTCAGAGTAAGTATCAGTTGGTTAAATCAGGTCTACACTTGTTTTCAAAGGAGCAGCAATTTAAAACACGTGAACTGGGCTGGGGATTTAGCTCAGCGGCATAAGCACCTGCCTTGTAAGCACGCCATGGTGAGTTTGATCCCTGGTACTGATAAAAATAAAAAATAAAAATAAAAAAATAAAACACATGAACTGCCAATTACTTGAAAGTATCCTGAACCAATTAAAGGTGTTTACCACTCAATGACAAGAAAACAACTCCAAGACCAAATCACTTGGGGGGGTCTAGGGCTCTGAGAGGGGCACTGAGTAGTGGACAGAGTAGAATTGGTGGGGTAAGAAAAGGGAGTAAGGATGTTTTGTGCCTGCCGACATGAAAGTTTCCTTGTGTGTCAGATTTACATAAAAAGTTGACGCTTGTCTCATTCGTTTTCCTAAATAGTGAGATGTTTTGTTTAGCATCCAGAGCTCCCTCTGGGACCAGATGTTAAAAAGAGAACTACACAGACCACACATTAGCCAGTTGTGGGCATCTGCTATCTTTTCAATACACACATTTGCTTCACAGCAGATATACAAGGAACAAAGTGTGCAAAAGGTTGTGGTGGAAGAGGAGCAAGCTAGGCAGGAAAAGAGAGTGAGAACCCTGATCCTGGACCATGAATACACAGCTCTCCCCTGTGTCTGACACTCATACCAGCCATCTGTGGACAGAAGATGCTGTACAGGATCATGGCATCATCTTCAATTGGATCCTCACCCCTATTTCTTTTGTGCTTTCTTGCTAATAAAATGTGAGACAAATATCAAATGGCAGAAGGGAATGCCTGTGTTCTCCATCTTCACTACTTGACTCCAGCCAGTTCTCCTAACGAACATGTTAGTGCAGCCATATATTAAAGACCTGGCACTTTTGATGAGTGGTAATAGGACGTTTTTCTCTTATCCGAAGACTTTATTTGCCCTGAAATGTGCAGTGAGGCTTGCTCTGATTTCTCTTGCAGATAGAGACTTGTTGGTTGTAACACAAGGTAAGAGCACAGTGGGAGGGCATCCTGAACCAATTAAGGGTGTTTGCCACTCAATGACAAGAAAACAACCCCAAGACCAAGGGGGGCATCCTCACAGAGACTCATCAGCTCTCCTTCAAAGGGAAAAAGATGTGAAGTCATTATTGCTAAGGATATACGGATCTTCAAATGCCATCCTAATATTATATTTTGACAGATATTTGTTTCTGTGAAAAGTAATGAATTTCACAAGGGAAACAGATTGGAAAATGATTAAATGGACATAGTGCTTCAGAGTGCAGCTAGGGGACCATATGCCCTGAATGATAATTCTGTCTGTGTGAGGTATAGCTCCAGATGTTGTCCTGCCCTGCCCAGGCCCTTCAAGCCAATCCCGGTGGAACACTTTCTCTACCAGTGGCCCTGGTAGAGCACAGAGGCGCCACTGCACCTGCTAAATAGAATGGAGAAGAGAATGTGCTGAGGATTCTCAGAGCCAGGGAAAGTTTCCAATTTCTTCTTTATTGAGTTGCAATCATCACATTGATCCATGATGGTATCACAGGAATCAGTGATTCATTACACTTTAGGATTTTTAAAAGTCCTTGGAGTCACCATGTATTATGTTTCTTTAAGTGACGAAAGGAGAGAAAGGATTCTGCTTCAGCCAGGAAACTTTTCATGGTTCAATGAGGACATTTTTATAGCACCTGCCTTCTTGGGCCTTTATTTACAAGGTCTTCTGTCACATTA
This sequence comes from Hydrochoerus hydrochaeris, assembly GCA_004027455.1. Taxonomy (NCBI): domain Eukaryota; kingdom Metazoa; phylum Chordata; class Mammalia; order Rodentia; family Hydrochaeridae; genus Hydrochoerus; species Hydrochoerus hydrochaeris. The sequence continues at coordinate 172,565 of PVLA01002571.1, read as the reverse complement.
TAGTTTGTAGAAAGTCTATTAAGAGTGCAAGTTACATTTTTTAAAAGATAAAAACCTCGACTGACTCACAGACCTAGTTCCTCATTTTCAGCTTCTCACATATTCACAGAGCACACACACAGATCACTCTGTACTTTGCCAACTTAGCCATTCTCATGTCAGCAAGCCTCCAAAATGTGAAATTTAATGCATTCAACCTTCATTAATTAGCAGAAAGAGCCAGGTTCCCAATGCCAGTGTGACCATGACAGCTCTTAGGTATCAGTATGGCACTTTCACTGGGCTTGAGCTGGGCCTCCACTGCTATAGATGTCATAAGGTTTGATTAATAACAATTACACATCTGTCCCTGTGAGCAGAAGTAGGCCACATGTGGATGACAGCACCATATCAGGACACAATGAAAGTGCAGGGACTCATAGTCTGTGCACACGGATCTGGTCAACCCTGCAGAGCACACACAAATCGTTAGCAGAACCGAAGAGGAGGATATGAAACATTTAGGATTGGGCTCCAATGAATAACTAGTTTGGTATCAAACATTCTATAACATGTTTCATTCTGAATTTAAAGGCAAAAATCCACATTTATGCAATGGATTGGTACAACTAGAGATCAACCTTTTCACATTTGTGGAAAAAAAGCCTATGAAAATCTGAGTTTTATGAATTAACCCCCACTGCCATTATATGTTTGAGAAAGAATTCCTCAAGGCTATTGATTAGGGCTTCCCATTCTGAGAGTCTGAAGCAAGTGGCCTTCCATGTAATTACACAGTGTTCACTGATACACCTGCTTGAAAGTGTCCCCAAAACTAAGACACTGATGAGTTATCAAAAGAAACTGACATTCAACTTGTATAAGCTCCAACTTTTTTAAATGGATTAAAACTAAGAATTATTGTCAGCTGCAAATGTCCACATAAATTTATCTACAATTTATGTCATCAAAGTTAGATAAAATTCAAATTATAAACCTAGAATGCGTGGCCTTCCATACACAAAGTACACAGGGTAGATATTATTATAAAATTAGATTCAAGTTCCTGTTAGACATCATAAAGCATATATGAAACAGAAAAGTCAGAAAACTTATTTTACAAGAAACCTTCTGGGATGGAAACCCAACAGGTTTGTCCTCAAAAGGTACATCAGCTGTCAGTCAGATCCACTGTGGTGGGAGCTTGGGCACTTTCAAAGGAAATCAGTGATAGTCATGGGCCAGAATCTTGTCCTTTTGTTTAATATCAAAAGTGAGGTCCAATGTTCAATGCGTGGTTTGCACATTTTCACCTGCCCAATATTGAGAGGATTTCTCAGTATTGAAAAGTTTTATTAATCCCTATTCTGAGATGTCACAATTTTTTGGATTCTAATATGTAGATGAAATGAAAATGGGAAATGAAACATGAGATTTTAAAGATGAAGTGAATACAAAAGATCATTTATTTTAATTCTTTCCCTGCTCAGAGGACAATATTGACAATTGCAGAAATCACTTGCCAGTGTTAAGCAGTGATCCATTTCATTGATCTTTCTCTATGCTTATTGTTTTCCTACTGGGGAATATGGCATGTTTTTGTGTCTTACAATATTCCATGAGTAGCACTGAAACAATGAGACAAGTACTCATTCTTCCATGCACTTTATCATTATACAGAACAAAGTATATAACACCCTTTCTCAACTTTGCTTTTTATCATTTTATTCAGCCAGGAATGGTGGTGCATACTTGTAATCCCAGAATTCTAGAAGGTTGAGACAGGAAGACTGCAAGTTTGAGCCCAGTGCAAGCAATTTAACAACTTAGTGAGACACTGTCTCAAAATAAAAAATAAAAAACTGACTGAGTACATAACACACTGCTAAAGAAAACTTAGCCTCAGATGGGCAGATTGAAAAATATTAACAAAAAAATGGCTATATCCCTTGTGCTCGTCATTTACTTCTAAGAATTTATGTCAAGTAAGTAATTAGAAATAATTGATAAGTTATATCCAAGGAGTTCAACAAAGTGCTTTTTATATTAATGAAAATAAAATATCTGAACAGCAAGTAGTTGATTATACAAGTAAATTATAGTATTTATACATAATAGAACTCTATAAGCCCATTAAAATTATATTATATAAGCATGCTTCTTGACACAAGAAAAATTCATAATTCAATGAACCTATGAATTAATTTTCTTATAGATTTATATCTGTGTTATATTGGGTTTCCTTTCCATGCACATGGTACTTCTCTCCTTTTATTCAGGTCTTCCTTAATAACTTTAAAAATAGACTTTCAATTTTTATCTTACATGACTATTCTTTAGATTTATACTTCAAATTTTCAGATATATTTTCTAAGTGTCAGTTCCTGGAGTTAAAAATGCAATGTAATTCAGTATATTGACAAAATACTACAGTGGTTTTCTTTTACTTAGTATTTTTCTGGCACATTTTCTGCCCAATCTATAAAAACAGTGTCATCACATCATTTTTATTTTAAGGAAGTAAAAAAGGAAACTTATAATCACAAAAATAGATTAAAAAGTCTTATCTCCAGTCATTAACAGTAGAAACTCCTGGATGTTACCACCATAGACAATGCTTTTCATTTCCTTATTTTGGTGCTATGATACTTCCCACATTTTTTCAGTTTTCTATTATGAATGCATAGGAATTTTGTAATGTGAATAAACACAATGTAAGTACAGCATAGTGGTCCACACTTGTAATCCCAGCACTCTAGTTATGCAAGTTTGACCCCATTCTGGGCAACTTAGTGACTTAGACCTGGTCTCGAAATAAAAGATAGAGAAAAGGCTGAAGTTCAGTGTAAAGGCCCTGGTTTCATTCACTAGTAGTGCACACACACACACACATACACACACACACACCACTAACACTCTAACACTTTTATTCAAAAATCTTCTATATAACTCCCATCATATTAACTATTAGGGTCCATAAATGTATTTTCTTTTATAGACCCCAAATATCTACATATAAGAGTACATGTTTATAGAAGTGAAGTATTTTTTTCATTCTCTATAATTCCTCAATTACAGAATAATGAACAGTTTCACTCAACCTCTCTTCTTTCAACTCCCCAAAAAACAATCTCCAACGATAGGAGTAAATTACATGAAAACAAATATTGAGTCTGAACCCCAAATAAGGTAGCTATTACCTGGAGATGCCTGGAAAAAGACTCACCTTATGAAATGAAAGGAGAAATTCAGGCCCAGGATGATCTCTTTCCTCTCACATAGGTGAATCACAACCTCCTCAAGAGAAGAATTGATATCAATGCAGATTTCTACTGAAAGGAACATGGCTGCAATACTAACAGTGATAATGTTCATAGGGCAAGAGGCTGGGAATTCGGCAATCAAAGCACCTATAGCTTCTGCCCTTTCAGGAGACTGTCTCTGTCTTTCATGGCTAATTTCCTGATATATCCTTACATAAAAGGGGGAAAAAAGAGCTGATTTTCTTTTTTCATCTTATGGGGCAAATCCATTATGAGAGCTTTATTCTCAAGGCCTAATTTCCTCCCCAAAGCCCAGCTCCTAGTACCATCACATTGTGCATTAGGGTTTCAAAATATGAATTTGAGAGACATAACTTTCAGTCCATGAAGGGAGACAACCAACTATACCTGACCAGACTACTGACCCTGCTCTGCTGGTGACAGCTCCAATTTTGCCTGTAGGAACCTCTGAAACATTGGAACAAGGTGCTACATTAACTCCAGGTTCACAACCGCACCTCTGAAAACAAGGATCAGTGTCCTATTTAATTTCCCATCTCAAACTCTGCCCAGATATGTGACTCACAGATCTCTCACAATTAGATAAAGAGATTAAATACCCTAAAATATGTTGTTGATAATATAAAAATGATGCTAATTAGTGTATTTTCAGTATGTTATCTAAGTTTTCATTTATTAAGAAAGTTTGAAAATTAAATCTTTGTCCCTGGGTTGGGAATATAGCTCGGTGGCACAGTGTCTGCCTGGCAAATCCTAGGTCATAAGTTCGATTCCTGGTATAAAAAAAAAAAGATTCCCCATACACCAAACTTGACAATGCTTACCACATTCTTTTTCCTCCCTGATCTGGTCAGGGTGTCCATCCTTGCCTACAGTCCTGTCCACACTGTGCTGGAGGCTGCTGCTGAGACATTTGTTGCTGGAATACATGAAATGCCTTTTGTTTCCTCCCACATCAAATATCGGAGGAGATAATCATGTTCTTGGTGCTTTTTACAGTTGTCTAGCAAATATGAATCTTGAACCTGACTGGTAAAAGTCTAGAGTGTGTTGCTAGGTTTGAACTCTTGATATTATCTAGGGAAAGGAAAAACAAAACATGAAAAACAATTACTAGGCCTGCGTTGATCTGAATGCCAGATAGTTTGTGCTTGTTCTCTGGAAGTCACAACGTATAAACTTCTACTAAACCAGGAGAAATCAACCAACAAGCCTTTCACTGAGTGTTCATATGCTTTTCTCTTATAGATGCTCACTCTCCTTTCAGGTCTGTGCTATCCATCTGAGAATTCTGACCTGCATCTTGGGCTACCCTCACCCTCAAATGCTTTGCGCAGTGTTGAGCACTCAGCCTGTGGCATGAACCTGTCACACAGTGCACCTCCTGCAAGTACCCTCCCAACCTGCCTAATCCCACCCAGCTTCATTCACTGTGAGGTACAAAATCAGCTACCCATCTAGGGCACTGCACATTCCAGCCACACTCAGAGTCCCTTACTGTGTGTTAGTCCCCCAAACAAGACTTATAGGAACATTCCATTGACACCACAGTGGACATCAAGATGCAAGAAGTCAGTACACTCGTGGGACCTGGCAACTCCAGCCAGAGGAGCACACAGGGCCAGCCTAGACCCAGGCCCCTCCTGGGACTCCCGCTGTCTCTGCAGATCACCTCGTGGGACCCGGGAACTGCAGCCAGAGGGGAGCATGGGGCAGGGCCAGATGAGACCTCTCCTGAGTCCCACAGTCCTGGCCACCCAGACTCCAACCAGCAACTCCCAGCAACTCCAACCCGTGATGCATGCCCCCACAGCCCCACTGCTGACATCAAGGGCCAACCACACCTTCTGGTCCTAGCATTGCTGTTGATTTTTGGCTCCCACACCTCCCCCCAGCACCTTGGACTGCAGGGGATTAACCATGCAATATCAAGGAGAGACTCAGTAAGAAAAACTCATCAGGCTTCTATCAGTGAGATGAGTTTGCCCCTAAAATAGGAATAGAGTTTGCCACCTTCAGTAGATAAACAGGAGCAACAGAGAAGCCCCCTCCAGAAGTAGGCCATAAATGAGCCTGACAAGTGGGTGGGTGAGTCCTTTCTCCACACTGAGAATATCAGGTAGGTTGAGGAGGGTGCCAATAAGCCTTCCCCCAACCTGGAGAAAATTAAGGGGGTCTGTGGGACACCCAGAGACACAGTATGGTCCCAGACGAGACAAACACTATAAATGGGGAGATCTGGTGACTCTGAACAACCCAAACACATAATAACAGCAGGAACTAGGGGTTGATTTCCATCAGTACTTCTAGGCTTCTAAGCCTAGGAAGTACATAGGACTCACCCAACAGGCCTTGCAGGGGTAATTCAGGTGACTGGCCTACCTCTTCATTGTGGGACCCAGCAATTGGACAAACATGAACCTTACAGTAGGACCTCAATATACACACTACCAACAATTGACACTAATGGGATTCAAAGACCAAATATTAACCCAAAAGGGGAAAATGGCAAAACAAAAAAGCAAAATTCAATCTCAAACATCTAGGCCACCAGGAGCAAGTACAGGAGATATTGAAATAGAGGACTTCAAAAATAACACACAGGAAATCTCTGAAAAGATAACAAGTGAAATAAAAAAAAACTCTATGAGGCTATAGAAGAAATCAAATTAGAAGTAATCTCTCATGTAAAAACAGAAATAACAACCATATTAAAGGAATTGCTCAGTACAGCTAGACAAGAAATAGATAAAAAAGTACAGAAGCATGGGAAACTGACTGAAACTTTTAATGAACAATATAGAAAACAAGCAGAATTCATGAAGAAAACTCAAAGAGACATCCAGGAACAAAATTTCTATTGAGAGCTGGCAAAAACCATTTCAATGAAGCTGAGGATAGAATTTTGGACCTTGAGGACAGGATTGCAATTAATGATCATGAAAGGATAGAACTTTTAAAGATAACAAAGCAGCATGAAATGACAATCTAGCACCTTCAAGATGAAACAATATAAGACTAATAAACAGGAGTCAATGCAAATGGCATAACTAAAATATTCACAGAAGTAATACCACAAAATTTTTCAAACATGGGGGAAAAAGCTGATATGCAGATAAGTGAGGCATATAGAACACCAAACAATCACAACCAACATAAATCTATACCCAGAAATATAATAATTAAGATCCCAGACATACAACATAAAAACAGAATACTAAAAGGTGTTAGACAAAAGACACAACTCACCTATCAGGGAAAGCCCATTACAATCACAGCAGACTTTTCAGCACAAACCCTCAAGTCAAGATGAGCTTGGAGTGAGGTATTTCAAGCCCTGAAAGAAAACAGCTTTCAACCCAGACTGACATGCCCACCAAAACTTCCATTCAGATTTAATGGAGAAACAAGATACTTCCATGACAAAGAACAACTGAAGAAATTCATACCCACCACCAACCCTAGAAAAAGTGTTGAAAAACATATTAGATAGAGATAAAAATGACCACAATCGCCAGAACAACAACAGAAACAAACTACCAGGTAAGACGAGCAATTAAACAAAGGGGAAAAGCAGAAAGCAAACAACTGGACAATAACACAGCAAAGTCAAGCCAGTACATCTCACTTAAATCCATAAATGTAACTGGCCTGAATTCACCTATCAATAGAAATATGTTGAGAGAATGGATCAAGAAACAGGATTCCACAATATGCTATATACAAGAAACACATCTGATCCAAAAGGAAACTCATAGATTAAAAGTCAAAGGATGGAAAACAGTATTCCATGCAACAGGAACCCAGAAAAAAGCAGGGGTAGCTATTCTACTTGTAAACAATGTGAACTTCAAACCTAAAATAAGTAAAAGAGATACAGAAGGTCACTACATACTTGTTAGTGGAAAAATTCAACAGGAACAATTATAAATACATATGTACCAAATACAGGAGCACCCAACTATATAAGACAAATACTAATGGACATGAAAAACCAAATACATAAGAACACAATTATAACAGGGGACCTTAATACCCCACTGTCACAAAGAGATAGGTCAACTAGACAAAAAGTCAGCAAAGAAATAGTAGAACTGAATCATACCTGTGAGAAATTAGACTTAGTAGATGTTTACAGAGTGTTCCAAGGAACCACATCAGCATACACATTCTTCTCAGCTGCACATGGGACATTCTCCAAAATGAACCATATATTATCCCATAAAACATTCTTAAGTAAATGTAAAGTTATTGAAATTATCTCATGCATACTATCTGACCATAGTGCACTGAAATTTGAAATTGCAAAAGAAATTGCAAAACCTGAGCATCTCCTGAGACCCACACCATGTTAGAACTTAGGGCACTTGGAAACCAAGCAACCAGCTTACTGCCCTGGTAAGCAGTTGTGAGCCTACTGGCATGCAGGCTGAGATTCAAACATCCATTCTTCCCCCTCACCCCCTTTAGCAAGTGGAAGCCAGAGATCCGAGCATCTGTTGCAAGCTTGACTATATGCAAAATAGCAAATAAGGGGGATTTCTTTCTACCATCTCTTTGAAGGCAAATATTTTTATCACTGTTTTGCTTTGTTCTGATTAATGGTATTGCTCTATTCAATATTCTGTTTTGATAAGTTCTATAATGTTCTCTATTTCCTTTGATTTTGCTATATCTGATTGAAAGAACAACTACTGTGAAGAAAACAAGATATACTATGGTACCTATTACTGTTATCCTGGTAACCTGCTGTAATGTTTTGTACCAGTTTCACTACACTGTCTCAATTGCCTTTGTTGCAGCTTATCTTGCTCTATTTTGCTACCATCAAAATAAAAAAAGAAAAGTACCAGAAAGAAAGAAAATACAAAACCTACATAAATACATGGAAATTAGATAACAACCTTCTGAACAACCAGTGGGCTACAGATGAAATTAAAGAAGAAATAAAGCAATACCTACAATTCAATGAAAATACAGAAACAACATACTGCAATTTGTGGGATGCAATGAAGTGGTCTTAAGAGGGAAATATACAGCAATAAATTGTCATATCAGCAGAAAGAAAACAGAACAAACACAAATAAATAGCCTAATGCTCCATCTCAATCTTCTAGAAAAAGAAGAGCAAGTTAAACCCAAAGCTCATAGAATAGAGAAAATTGTAAAGATTAGAGCAGAAATCAATGCAATTGAAACTAAAAAAAAAGAATACAAAGAATTAATGAATCAAAGAGCTTGGTTTTTGACAGAATTAAAAAAATTGATGAACCCCTGGCCAACCTTATCAATAAAAAGAAAAAAAACACAAATTTATGCAACAAGGACTGAAAAGGGGGAAATTACTATACATCCCATGGAAATTCAAAAGATCATGAATACCTGCTTTGAAAATCCCTACTCACAGAGAGTGGAAAACACAGAGGAAATGGACAGATTTCTAGGAACATATGAACTACCAAAGCTCAACCAAGAAGCTATAGAAATTTTGAATAGCCCAATATCAGCTATTGAAATTGAAAATGTAATTAAAAATTTACCAACAAAGAAAATCCCAGGTCCAGATGGATTCACAGCTGAATTCTACAAGAAATTTAGAAAAGATTTGATGCCAATACTCCTTAAACTCTTCAATGAAATTGGAAAAGGAAGAAATTCTCTCTAAATCATTCCTGGAGCAAGTATTACTCTGATACCAAAACCACAGAAATACTGAACCAAAAAGGAGAACTATAGGCCAATTTTGCTAATGAACATTGAGGTAAAGAGTCTCAATAAAATACTGGCAAATCAAATGCAGGAAATCATCAAGAAGATTATACATCATGACCAAGTGGCATTCATTCCAGGAATGTGGGGATGGTTTAACACATACAAATCAATAAATGTAATACACCACATCAACAGAGCCAAAAACAAAAACCACATGATCATCTCAATAGATGCAGAAAAAGCTTTTGATAAAGTCCGACACATATTCATGATAAAAACCCTTCAGAAACTTGGAATATGTGGTGTCTACCTCAATCTTATAAAGGCCATCTATGACAAATCAACTGCCAACATTATACTAAATGGACAAAAACTGAAAACTTTTACTCTAAAATCAGGAACAAGACAAGGATGTTCACTATCACCACTCTTATTCAATATAGTTCTGGAAACACTAGCCAGGGCAATCAGACAAGAGGGAGAAATAAAAGATATAAAAATAGGAAAGAAAGAAGTTAAATTACCATTATTTGAAGATGACATGATACTCTACACAGAAGACCCCAAAAACTCCATTAAAAGACTACTAGAGGTCATAAATAAATTCAGCAGCATAACTGGATACAAAGTCAACACTCAAAAATCAATAGCATTCCTGTACACAAACAAAAAATTGACTCAGAGAGAAATTATGGAAATATTGCCTTTCACAGTAGCATATGAAAAAAGGAAATACCTAGAAATCTACCTAACCAAGAATGTAAAAGACCTATAGGCTGAAAATTATACTACTCTAAAAAAGGAGATAGAAGAGGATATTAGAAAATGGAAGGATATTCCTTGCTCTTGGCTAGGAAGAATCTGCATTGTCAAAATGGCTAAAACTCTTATACAGATTTAACACAATCCCAATCAAAATACCATTGACATACCTCACAGATCTAGAGAAAACACTCCTAAAATTTATTTGGAAACAGAAAAGACCTGGAACAGCAAAGGCAATTCTGGGCAACAATGGCAAGGCAGGAGGCATCTCAATTCCTGACTTGAAACTATACTACAAAGCCACACTGATAAAATCAGCATGGTACTGGCAAAGATATAGACCTGAGGATCAATGGAACAGATTAGAAGATGCAAACACAACTACAAAGACACTGAGCCACCTGATATTTGACAAAGGTGCTAAACATGTTCACTGGAAGGATAGCCTCTTTAATAAATGGTGTTGGAAAAATTGGCTTTCCACATGCTGAAGACTAAAACTGGACCCATGCCTATCACCATGCACAAAACTAAAGTCTAAATGGATCAAAGATCTAAATAGTAAAACAGAAACACTAAATCTACTGGAAGACAAGATAGGTAGAAATCTTGGAGACATGGGGTAGGCAGATAATTCATGAACAAAATGCAAACTACATGGGAAACAGTACAAGGAATCAACAACTGGGATCTCATGTTATTGAAAAGCTTCTGCACTTCTAAAGAAATCACCAACAGAGTGAAAAGAAAACCCACAGCATGGGAAAGAATTTTAGCCAGCAACCCCTCAGACAAAGGACTTATATCCAGAACATATAAAGAATTGAAAAACATCAAACCACCCAAATTCAAATACCCTCTCCAAAAATAAGCATCTGAGATGAACATACAGTTCTCAGATGAAGATATTCAAATGGCAAATAAATGCATGAAGAAATGTTCACCATCACTGGTCATTCGAGAAATGCATATTAAAACAACATTGAGATTTCCTCTCACTCCAGAAAGAATAGTTGCCATCAAGAAATCAACTGATAACAAATGTTGGTGAGGCTGTGAGGGAAAAAGGAACACTGCTCCATTGTTGGTGGGAGTGTAGACTGGTGCAGCCACTATGGAAATCACTATGGAAATTTCTCAGAAGACTAGGATTGAAAGTTCCATTCAGTCGAACTATTCCCCTCCTGGGTATTTTCCCAGAAAACCTGAAAAAGTCATGTCACAGTGATATATGTGCACCTATGTTCATAGCAGTACAATTTGTAAAAGCAAAATTTTGGAAAAAAACCAAAATGCCCATCAACTGCAGAGTGGATGAAAAAGATGTGGTATTTTTATACAATGGAATATTACTCAGCTATAAAAAACAATGATCTTGAGGCATTCATAGGTAATGGAGGCAACCTGAGACTATCCTCATAAGTGAAATAAATAACAATTTTATTTATAAATATCACATTGTGTCTCTAGTGTAAAAAACAAGAACTGTAGGAGTAATAAAACACAAAATGTGTAATTGCTATTATAAAAAGAGAGGAAAAGAAAGTGCTCTAATGGATGTATCTGCATGTATATTTAAGTGTGTAAAATAGATGACATTATTACTAAGTTTTTGTTGGATCACTGAGCAGAACTATTTGCAGTCTCACTGTTTGAATGTCCACTTTGTATGCTTTAATTTTGTAACTTGAACAACTATTTCTAATATGAGAGTATGTAATTTATCAACTAGTGATTTCTTAGTGTTTATTTTATTTATTTATTCATTTTTTGGAATTCTGTATTGTTGCTACCCTTTTTTCTGTTTTGCTTTTTTTTTTCTCTTTAAATAAAAAAGTCAGTATAGATTTCATGCCTGTAACTCACAGTAACCAAACAAAATACAGAGTTTGGGGGAGAGTACCATGAAGAGGAAGCAGGAATCTCTTAAACCAAGAGAGACAGATTTTGAGTGATAATAAAGAGAATCAGGAGGAGGACAATCTGTGAAGAATAGCCACAAGTCCCTTCTACAAGGATAGTGAATGCTAAGGCACCTGTGCTTCTTGGGGAGGAAAGTCCTCCAGGCAAAGAAGGCTGGGCACAGATGAAGCATGGGCTGCTATGGTAGTGTTTCTCTAATGTGTCAGTGATGATCACAAGGCAAGATTAGGGGTTACACATTCTTTATCATTCTCTTAGAATTACATGTTATTGTTTTGCTGGAGTTACATATTTTTCAACATTTTTTGAATGTATGCTTCTAATCACAGATAATTTTTTGTGGGTCTGAGATTCTTAATGCTTTTATAAATGGAGAAATGATTCTAGCAAATGCCCTTCCTAGCTCTAGTCATCTAATTTCACAATGTTTATTCTGATAAATTTTACCCTACTGGTATAATGAATTATATTTATGAATTTCCCATTATTGAATCAATCAACCTTTTCTTTCAGAAATCAACTGCTTGGTGATAGTTTGCTACTCTATAAATATATGCCTTTCCTTTCTGGAGTCTAGAGTAGCCTTTTAACATCCATTCTGGTGCAATTGTCTACCCCAGGGGTTCTGATTCCCTTCTACTTTGAGAATTGCTTGTAGTTCTGTTGTTGAGTTTTGGATTTTGCTCCTGTGTTCTCTGATTCTACCAGGTCCTGTGATAACACCTATGTTTCAAACTTCTTCTCCCTTTCTCCTGTCTGTCCTATTTCATCCTAGCTCTGTCTTTCTACATCTTTTCAAGCTAACAATTCCAAATACATAATTTTTAGAGATGTGCGGTTACTCTTGGGGATTAGATGTGCTCAGTTTCATCTCACTTTAGTATTTTTAGAGCCAAAAATATGTTGATTTGGTCACTATCTGGGTCTCTGTAGCATAGATCCCTGGAAACTCAATATCTGTTTCTAAACAGAGCATCTGTAATAACTTCAACCAAGACTGTGCATATCCAGGCCTCCCTGTCTGCTGTAGAGTGGTATCAGTTAATCCATCCACACTGGTTAGATAATGAAAACCTTGTATCGGTGCCATCTTATGTCTTCTCTGTAGTTCATGACCCCAATGAAATTTTTATCATTTTGTGTTCATTCATGGGTATCTTGGTCACACGTAGTATTTAAGTAGCCGGGTCATTTTCTTATAAACAACCCAAAAGACCCAATGACCTGAACTAATAAAGTTTTGTTTCTTGCCAATGTTCAATGACCACCTGCAGTGGACTGAGATAGTGGCAATGTTGGCTCAGCTTGGTCCTCAATCTTAGTTCTGGTACCTGGAACAGTTCTATCTCAGAGACAAAACAGCCAAGTAGGGTGTGATCTCCCCCAGCAAGTGACTGTCCAGCCCAGTAATGATACACAGAGGTTCTTACAGTCTCTAGCCAGGACACAGGCATTATCTTGTGCCCAGCAGGAGGATGAGGAGAAATGCCCAAAGAGCAGTGCTACCCCCCCCCAAAGCTTTCACTGGTAAGCTGAACCCAGAATCAGGTGTACCTGGACCACAGCCTTGTTGAAGAGAACACAACAGCATACTCTCTATCTGAGACACATCTAAAACATAAGCTTTGTTCAGGCTCCAGCCTGCCGCTCTTTGAGGCTTGGCTCCTTTTCCTGCTTTCAGCATCTGGCAACACAAGTCATAAAAGAGTAAAGAAGTTCATGCCTATCCTTCCGTGTCCATTGTCAGTCTGTCTCCATCAGATACAGGATTGGGTCCAACAAGCTCTATGCCTGTCCTCTCCCTGATTGGATAATCTCTGGTTCCCACTTCCACAATCACATTATCTCCACCCCAGACCATATATTGGAGCTAAGTTTTGTGCCTGCCACTGTGTTGTCTGCAGCTGGACAAAGAAGACCTACAGCCGCATGTCTACCCTGATGTGTGCCCCAGATCTGAGCTGGCTTCTCAGATATGCAAGCTGCTACCGTGCAAACCCCTCCTGGTGGTCCTTTCTCAACTCTGGAGTGTTCTCTGGGCTCCATTTCCAATTCAGACTACTCTCTTGATAAACCATTGACATTTTTGGCCTAAACTGTTAACAGCTGTCAAATTAATCACCAAGTGTCTAATCTCATCTATACTCATGGCAGCCAGAGAAAGCTGGCTCTCCTCACCCTACTTCCCCAGCTCTGGACTGGATGGCTGAATAGCCTGTAACAGCCCTGTGCTAGATCTAATGATTTTTAAATGAAGGGCTCTGCTTCTCATTTTTCCTGAGTCCCCCAGATTACATAGCCATTGTTATTCTTAGAGAGGGCTTCTCACCACTAGGGATTTTGTCCAGGCCAGTCCTCTATCTGAAATATACTCCCTCCCTACCTCTGTCAATTTGCTTCTAGTCTCTGAATAAGTGCTTCATTCCCCCCAAATCTTTCTCAATCCCCAGGCTTCCAGAGCCCCTGAACTTCATCCTGAAACCTTCACCATACTTGAGTCACAGGTGAAGGGCAAGATCATGCCCAACCCAACTTGGCTCTCTGCTGCCTCTGAGATAGACCTGCTCTGTGTACCAGAACTAAGGTTGAGGACTAAGTTGAGCAAACACTGCCATTATCTCAGCCAACTCTAGGTGATCATTGAACATTAGCAAGAAACAAACCTTTATTAATTCAGACCATCAAGACTTTTGGGTTGTTGTAAGAATCTGTCACTATTCCCAGAATAGCATTTGTTTGTTCACAATGTACAGTGCAGCCAGGCAGTACATGTGGGGATGAAGAGAGTGACAAATTTAGTGACCAAACAGTGGCCTGGACTCAAATCCTGCCTCATCTACTTCCTAGCTCTGCAACTCTGGGAAATTATTTACCTGTCTGTGCTTTAGTGAAGGGATAATGATAGCACCAAGTGAAGTCTGAATTCTAGATAAATAAGAAGTGTGTTGTTTACCTGCATTGGGTTGTAAATGGCTACTGTAAAGATTAAATGTATCCAGCAGGTGAAGAAGTAAGGTCTGCTTGCCAGTGCTTCCCGGAGACCAGGCACCATCATTAAGAGCTCTGGGGAGTGGCTCAGAAAGCAGCTGCTGAAATGATAAATGATGACTTCTGTGGGAATTAAGGACTATGAAATATGTAAGACACTTAGTGTAGAGCCTGTTATGCAATGAGCATTAGATATATTAGTTATTATTTTATTGTTAGAATAAAGTCTTGTGGTAGAGAAGTGTTTGTTGGAAATGCTGGGTTATAATGAGGCTGGAGTCACCCTGCCATTGTAGAAGTGTTTTCTGGGTGTGATTTCTATTATACATTTGCCTCTCAGGATTGCAGAAATATTTTTCAAATTCCTTACGTGAAGCAGATTTGTAGCTGGACAAGCATTCTGCATGGCCACATGCACACACACTCACACACACACACCACATACACCTCTACCCTACAGGCTCCATCCCTTGCCACCTGGCCCTTGCTTCGCTGAGTTCCAGAAAACATTTGGTGTGGCTTCTCAAGGACTGCCTCCATAGGGACCCCAGGAAGTAACCCTTCCCTTTCCTCCCAGCCCAGGAGACTCGCCAGTATATTGTTGCCAGATGTGTGAATAAAAATGTAGAGTATCCAGTTAGAGCTAAATTTTAGATGAAGAAACAATTTGTTTTTAGCATAAGTATACCTTATGCATAATTCTTTGGATCTCAATTGTCCCATGAAGGCCATTGTTAAAAGTTTGATCACCAGCCTGTGGCACTATTGGGAGGTATTAAAACAGTTAGCAAATGGGGCCAAGTAGAAGAAAGTTAGCTGGCTGGGGGCTTCCCCAGAAGGAGATACTGGGACCCTGTCCCCACCTTCCTTGGCTGCCATAAAGTGAATAGCTTGCTTCATCACATCACTGGATACTCCCTGCCACAATATTACTGCCTTGCTGTGGCCCCCAAAACAGAGCTAAGTGACCATGGACTGAAACCACAAGCTAAAAGAAATTTTCTCTCCTTGTAAGATGATTATCTGAAGGATTTTTTCACAGCAACAAAAAGTTAACACATCATACAATATTTGAGACATCTAAACAATTGTCATCTATGGGCAATTTATAATAGTGTGCCCCCTGTCTTCCTGGCAGGCATCCCCCAGTCCTGGAGACCCCCGCCCCCGGTTTCTTCTACATTTGCACCCTTATCCATTGGTGCATACTCATCTGAGTGCATCTGAGTCCAGCAGAGGCAAAGCGCACCTGCCTTCTTCTCTAACTGTCTCTTCTTTACCCAGACCCTTCTCCGCTATTCCAGGTGATCCTTCTGAACAGTCCACAGGAAAGTCAGGCTTAGCCTGGGTTCTGAGAGTGGGAAGATGAAGGAAGACTGAACTTCAGGGCTGTGGACATATCCCATGTGCTTTGCCTGCCTTGGACATCACTTATTTTCCTTTCAAGAAAGCATCTCCCAGATGAAAGCACCCATCTGTCTCATTGTGTAAAGTACCTTCCCCACTCCTAAGAGAGCTCCTTTCCCTGTAGGTGGTGCCTCCTCCTCCTTTGTATTGCAAGTTTCCAACTCAAGAAGAAAGCTACTGTGATGAAATTTCACGTTTCATCCTAACCCTGTAAATTCTTCTTCCTGCTTGCTACGTGACTGAATCTGTGTTTCTTTCCTGCTTACAAAGAAGTCATCTTCCCATCCATTTCCCAGTTGCTCCAGATGGCTTTGCCAACATTACATGACTCTAACATGATTCTGGAATTCACGACATTACTGTCACTAATTTTTTAACATGAGAGGATTTTTCTCAGTATTGAGCAACAAGGAGCAGCTTTATTTTCAATGCTGATACTATTTCAGAATTTTAAAGAGAAATTTTTTTTCCTTGAGACCTTTGAGATTAGAGGACATTAGAGTTACAAATTAACAACATTTCCTTAAATTGTAGATTGTCAGTAAATACATGTGAATCCCAATCAAATTTTTTCGTGTCAATGAGGTAGTTTACATTAGAGTGGGAAAAGGCTTTCAGCTCCTCATCATGAATCTTGCTTTTTGACTCCAAGTGCAATCACTCTGAGGCTACAGATAATTTAATTACTGATACAGGCACCATCTGCTTTGACTTACATTTCCAGCCAAAGCAATGGATAAAAGGAAGCCTGTAAGTAGAGGAAGGAAGGAGGGACCCAGCCTGTAGAGAAATTCTTTCTTTTGTGTCAGTTCCTTTCATGCATTCACATTTTTGAAGGCCTACTGTGTGTACAGTGGGATAAAGATCCAATAGGATACACTGGTTTCTGCTCCTTGAGAATTTCCACAATATCCCTCATTGTAAGTCATGTTGATCACCTATCACCCAGGAAGAAAGCCAATATATAGACCTCTTATATGTGAATACTGCATAGCTTAGGTGTGTCGCTACCATGCTGAGGAGGAGGACACACTTATTTCATCTACGACAAAAGTTAATGTCATGGGGAACTCAGGGCAGCTTCAGTTGCAATTCAGGACAGTGGGTGGTTGGTCTGGAGTACTCAACTGTGATCTTCAATTTTATGTTTCCCTGACACCATGCAAGGAAGGTTATTTTAGATTATTTGGGTTTTGAGGAGTTTTTTTGTAAGTTCCATGAGTGATTCATATAGTTCTATTTTAGTAAAACTGACTTTAACAGAAATGTACAGACCTCATGATGAACTCTCTATCTTGTGGCAAATGCCATCACTGTCCTGAGACAAACTCTTTCTGACCCAGCAAGTTTCTATGGGGAGGTGAAGAGGGTATTGTTTAGCCAGCTTCTGTTCCAAAATGTTGGGTGGTATTGGAAGGGAAGGCATGGATGGTTCAACTGCTGACCTGGACTCCAGCAGGCCAACTCTAATTTGGAGCAACCAGCACTCTCTTGGTACCACAGATTACCTTATGATAAATGTATTCATGATCACTGTATCTTTTAACTGAACATTTGTTTTTATTGGTACACGTTTGCAGTACATAATGATCATATTTCTTGTGGGTGGTTGGTACATATACATAACACATGTTAGCCCTTTTTCATTGCCTTACACTCCCCCCCTCACCCGCCATCTCATGTTCTCATTCCATGGTCACTTTAAAGTAAGACCTGAGAAAGATCCTGTAATGGATTAAAAACTGGTGATCAACTTAATGCCAGCTGGATTACATCAGTAGGGTGCTTAGCATAGATGTTTCACCTGAGGAAAGTTGCCAGCATAAATGGAGATGTGGAGAAGGAGAAGCTATTCATGTTAGTTGCATTAAGGTGTTGAGGCATTGTGGGTTCTCTTACAAGTTGCTGTTTGAGCTGTTGGTTCTCCTGGAGGAGCTCTGGTCTTCACATGGAGCATTGCTTCCTGGCTCCAGAGGGGAAGACATGTGCTACTTGGTCTCCAGGATGAACTCATCATGCTGGCTTCCTGGCATGTACTCAACTGTGCTTGTCAGAGGAGGAGCTTGGGGCCTCCGTATTGCTGACGATGGCTGTGGTGCTTTTCAGGTCAGCCCTGGTCTTTGTTGTGAGTGTGACTTCTTGACTTCAGCGTAGAACCCTCAACCTACCAGCACAGTTCCTTCACTCTGCTGGCATAGACTTTCTGGCTTCCACCACTGACTTTTGGGCCTTCCCAGCATGGATCCATAAAAGAAACTGGCATGAGTCCTTCTTGTGGGCTCTAGACTTCCAGTTGGACTCATGGGAGGCATTGTTGTGAGCACTGGGTCTTCATGTGGACTCATGTGGGACATTGCTGTGGGATTCAGGCCCTTGGCTGAATATTCTATGTTTTTAGTGTTGTGGATATATTTCCTGCATTTTCTTGTGTCAACTCTGGCTGACCATAATAAAAATAATATTATAAACTCCATGTCCTGATTCTAATTATTCTCTGCATAACCCCTGACTGCAACAGATCCCATCACTTAAGGATATCCTAGCTCAGTGTCACCTGTGTTTTCTTCCAAATAATTGCAAAAGTTAAACCACAGGTCTTAGGGCTGGGGATTTAGCTCAGTAGCTCAAGCACTTGCTAAGTAAATGTAAGGTAGTGATGTTCAATCCCTGGTACCAAAACAAACAAAAAACCCACAGGACTCATCCTATGTGAACATTTTTTTCCTTTGAATATGTTTTTAAACCTAAGTCTTTGATCTAGTATGAGCCAAAGGACAACCCCAACAAAAGCAGCTTTGTTACTGTTTGTGTCAGCCTAGAACATCAAGACCACAGGTAAGCAGGGCAAAGTCAGTAGCAAGCAGATCTAATGCTAATCCAAGCAAAAGTGAATCCTAATCCAACAAAAGAAGCTGAAGCCTGGTTTATTCCTCTTGGTTTTGCCCTCCTGTGTACCACATGCTTCAGTGACTCAGGGGAAAGGAGAGGTAAACCCCTGATGGTGTTTGCATATACAGATGACCTGATTAGGCCCTAACTAGGGAGGAAGGCTACTGTTAGAGAAGCAGGGGGAGGTCTAAATTAAAGGACACTGTTGCTGGCTCTTGCAGATCTTTGAGGTATGCTTGTTCTTGGAACTGGCTGTGATCACTATTTCTCATACCTGGATGAAAAATTGCCAAGCACCTACTGACCCTCAAACTTTCTTAGAATTCTGAGGTCAGACAGTATAATACATTTGCTTCTCAGATGGAGCAAGTAATTTCAGTCCCTAAATCCCACTTGCAGAGAGCTAACTGCAGGTGCCAGGTAGTGTTGGCTGTGTTTGCCTGGCCTCGTTGCCAGCTCATGCTTTCAGAGTTCATGGTACCATCCTCCCTCAATGAAAGTATCAGCATTTCAGAAGTCTCACTAATTTGCTTAAGGTTAGAAAACAAAACAGCAGTGGAAACTATATTCAAATTCAAAACTCTCTGAGCCTAATGACCTTGGCTTTAAAAGCCAAACTTTTCATGTTGATGAACATAAACAGCTATCCATGATGAGCTAAAACCCCCCTTAATTAGTAGGTTAAGACAAGAATTCACAATAACCCTTTGTTAAGTAAGCTTCATGCAATTCCACAGTGGACCTGGTCATCCTTGACATCAACCATTGCCTATGTCCTGTGTTCTGTGTTCAGGAAGCCATCTGGATGTTGAAAATGCTCAAAGGAGGGAAACAGTATCTGTTATTTGACCTAATGGGTTAAGAAACATGATTTGACAAAGCCTCTGCTGAAACTCACTGCAAATAACCATGAATCTCTGACCAGAAGAAGTTCAAGGAGGTGGCAACTGCCTTCAAACTACTACCCCATAGAGCGGTTTCTACCTTGGGACAATTATTTGCAAACTATGTGTTGTTAATTGTTTTTTGTTCCCTTTATAATGAGTAAGTATTTAGATAAGTATATATAAGAACCTATAAAGAATTGAATTACTGAGCATGGCGCCCTGCATATCCTAGAGACTTAATAAATATTTCTTAATTGAATTGAATGAAGCTGAAGGAACTTCCTGTGTTTTGGCCCCTAAGGCAAGTTGGGAGGACTTGTCCAACACTCAACATCCCCAGCCCCATTACCACCCCCCAGGCAGCTGACTGGTGATGTGGGAAGACACAGAAATGTCACAGCAACAGTTGCATTTGCATGGCTTCATTGCCCACCTACAGGATCAGAGTTCACAGTATCACCTTCTGTCTTCCCATAAGGATGCTGGCATCCCAGAAGACTTAGTAACTTGCCACATCTGTCCAGTGGTTTCTGGCCTTGGACTGTATAGATGTCAGGCTTACCCGGATTCTGCTGAGAACTTCTATGACATATATCCTGGTATGGCCTGTTTCTACCAGGAACCTCAGAGCCTGTGTCAGATCATCTCAAGAGGCAGCCAGGGCCGGGAGATTGCCCAGGCGTCATCATATCACAGTGAATCCTTCAACTCACCTCCTTACATGGGCCAATGTGTTGAGATTTCTCTTCTTCCATGAGGAAGAAAAGGTCCTCAAACAGGTCCACAAGCAAAGGATGCTGTCACCTTCCTTTGACACCTGGAGCTACTCTGTGGATGTCTTAGTTTTGGGAAACTGTTGAAATTGGAGAGAAGAAATAAAAGTACAAACTTGAGTAAAATTGTAATTTTAAAATTATACTTTTAATGAAACCTGCAACTTCAGGACACAAAACCAATTAAAGATTCCTACAGTCTTTAAAGACACAATATGACTTGGCCATCACTTTGTAGCTATAAAGGGGCTTTTTCGCCTGTGAAAAGGTTATTGTTTTTCACCTGTAAAATGGGCTTTTTCTTTATGGATGGTCTACTGCTACCACTCTATCAAACTAGTGATAATCGTCACTGATAAAATGGGCCATCTTTTCCCCCCCAAAAAGAAAGGGCCATCACCTCTCATCTGTAAGTTGATTTCCTTCTTTCCAAGATCCACAAGTTCCACAGATTCCCCCCAAAATACACCCAACTGGAGGCCATAAGGGCTTCTCCCCTCTTAAGGGCCAACGCTGTATTTCTTTGAATGTGTACTTCTAAAATCCTGCCCAACAAGCCTGTTTATATCTCTTACTGATACATCCTGAAAATTCTTTCTCTATGATGAAATTCAACAAACTTACAAATTCACTCATGGATGGGATGAGTCCATGTACCCTATCTCCACTTTGGGGGACCTCTTCAGACCCTCGTCCAGCCGCACTGCGGCTTACCCAGCCATCTTTGGCAGCTCATTAGCTGAGAGTGCAGAGTGCCAGTGATCTTAGTGTTATAGTTTAGATCTGAACTGTCAGCCAAAAGGCCTATGTGTTCAGAGGTAGTGCTTTGGGAAGGTGATTCAAGGAGGTGCTATGCTCATTAGTGGGTTCATAGTTAAATGCACAGTTAGGAAGTGGGCCAGGTTTGGATGAGGTGGGCACTGAGGAGATATGCCTTTGGTTCTTTCCGTGCTCTCTGCTTCCTAGCAACCAATGATATAGGGGAATTAAACTCCCAACCTACTATGTCTGCAAGTAAGTTCCTGTTCTCCAAAATCGAAGAATGAATTTTAGGAACAATGGAGGTGAAGAGTAGAACATCTTTATTGAGAGAAAGAAAGCTTTTGTCTGAAGAGAGACAGAAGGGGGTCCCGAGTGGGTTGCCCAGGACTCAGTCTTTTCCAGGGACTTTTATAGAGCAAAACCATGGGTTCAAGATGGGGAAACTGGGAACTTACAAAGCAGATGGCCCGTAAAGTGGTACACAATTATAGTTAGCCAATAAGATCAATAGTTCAGGTAAAATTGATTACATTAGGGACAAATGGGAAAGCAAGTCAGGTAGGAAGCAGCATTCTTGGAGCTGTGACCTTTGTTCTAGGGGGATGGGATAGTGGCTCCAGGTGACAGGGAACTAATTAGAATATCAGTCCCCAGGATGTAGATGCATTTGTTTGATCCTTTGTCTTTGATCCTTTGATCCTTTGCCCACAGCAAGAGGTGTCTGTCTCACTGGCAGTTGCCAGGTGCCTGCACTGGCTCCACTGAGGACCTAGCCCTATCTCACTGCCTCTATTTCTGACTAACTCGCTGCCTGCAACACCCCAAATGGAACAGCTTTCCTCTCATATACCATTCTGTCATGCCATTTCTGCCTTGGAGCCTACCAACCATCAACTGAAATTTTGACATTATCAGGCAAAATAAACCTCTCCTCATTCAAGTTGTGGGTGTTGGGCATTTTGTCCTAGCAACAGGAAAGCTAACACTCTTAGTGTTAAAAGTCAGTGGTTTTATTTGTGTTAAATTTATTCTCTATCATGGTTAATGTGTCTGTTGGTTAGGCCGCAGTCCCCAGTCATTTAATAAAATATTACTTCTGTTAGGGTATTTTTGGATAAAGAGTACACTGATGCTGGTGGACTTAGAGTGAACCAATTCCCTTCCCTGACAGCAATGGGCCTCGTCCAATCAGTTGAAGGTTGTAAGACCAAAAAGACGGAGGTCCTGAGAAAGTGAGAATTTACAGCAGACAGACTTCAGGCTCAAACCGCATCATCTCTCTTCCCTAGGGTTCCAGCCTGCAGCATTTGGACTTGTCAGTCTCCACAACTGCATGATCTAGTTCTCTGTATGTATACACACATGTGCCCCTGTGCTGGGGGCTCTTGGCACAGGCTGCCCAGCATGCTACATGCACAGCCCTGAAAGGTAGGGGAGACTCAATGCACCCAAGGATAATGATACCCACTTGTTAAGTGCTCTAGACTCCTGCCCTTCTGACAGACTTATCTTTTTCCAGATCTCATCATCAGGAACTAGAGAAGACCTAGTAGCAGCAAATTCTCTTTTAACTCAGAATCTGGGAACTGAGGCAAGTTCCAGGTGCAGCTGACACCTGTTCAAAGTGCAAGAGAATAGCCTTCCCTTGGCCCTCTCCTTAGGGAGGGTTTCTCAGCTTGGCCTGGCAGCCTGGTGTGCAGGTGATCTCTGTATGGGGCCCAGGTACCTTGGACAGGCCACCAGTCAGATTGCCTGGATGGAATGTTTCCACAGACAAAACTCAGCTATGCACCAACATGCTTTTTGCTAGTGTTCTCCCTGTAAACACTCCCGCAGACACCCATTCCTACAGTCCTTGCTGGCATTCACCTTGTACCCCTCACCAAGGGTCCTGCTAGTACTTCAAGGAGACACAGGGTCTCAGACCTCTGAGTAACTGTCCTGGTCTTAGCTGGAAAAGAAGCATTTTTCACTGAAAAGATTGAAGATTCTCCAGCTGAAGTCCTGCCAGGCTGGTTGCTGATTGTCACTTTAATATCCATACTGATTTTCTACTTCCCATCCTCTGCGCAGCTAGCTCTCAAGCTGATTGCCTCTGGCATCGCCTACCTTCTTGCCTCCTTTCATCACCCAGCACTGCAGTGGGAGCCCCTGCTGTGGGTCTCAGAAGTCCTCAGGGAAGAGAAGCCACCCTGCCTTCACAGATGCCCATAGCGAGAATGAGAATGCTCTTTGTGTCACCTGGCCTTAGTCTCACAATTGGCTACACATGTTTCAAGGCCCCTTTCTAATGCAGGAGATAACTATTGGAAGGCCAAGTAGAAACAGTATTTTACATTCTCCTTGTTCTTTTGCTAAGTTATTATGACCCCTTGAATGTAACTGCTACTTTAATGAATCAGATCTGCTATTTAAAACAAAGCCTATCATTATCTAACACACATACACATTAATTACACAATAGCAGTGCTGTAAGCAAGGGTCAGATGTTGTTTGTTGTCTGCAAAGCCATGTTGAATTATTTAAAAACCAATAGCATGGGGCTCCTCAGTCTGCTTGACGATTTTGATAAAGTCTTGGTGGCCTTCCAGGCTCAGTCTCTGGAGAGGATACCAAATAGGGTGCCTGAAGTCCCCACTCTTCTTTCCTTGCAACTTCATTTTGAAATTACCAAGTTTCAGTGACCCTGTCATCAGAGATGGACATCCCGCCCTCTGTGGACGCCCTGTGATCCATAGCAGATGCCCTGTGGGAGGTGCAGACACCACACCCAGCAGGAAGAGGTGTCAGGGGCTGTCGGGAGATTGTCAGCCAGGTCAGATCTGCATTCTTGGTGTAAAGCCACTCATCCCTACTGATGCCGCCACTAAGACTATCTCTTTGGTCATATCTAATTTGGCTTTATTACACTACTCTAGCAGGGAAAGGAAGAAGGCTTTCATTAAATAAATCAACTTGCATACATGGCATGACCATTTGCGCACATGCATGCACACGCACACACACACACACACACACACACACACACACACACACACACCTACTACATTTGACCCACGGGACTCAAGAAATACTGACTACTGCTACATGAAATAACTGAAGCAGACCCTAGGCTCTCAGAGATTTTTCTTCTAAGATGTTGTTGCTTTTTCCCTTCACTTTGCCAGGAGGATGAACAGCCCTTCAGACCCTCCCTCCTGGAGCCACATCCTGCATCTGTGCTTTACCAAAAAAACCTATCACTTGCATGCCCCTGGGAGTTCAGTTAAGCCAATAGCTCCTTCCAAAGGACAGCAGCATTTGGTCAAAGCAATACTGATCTTCAATAGCCTAATTTCATGTTAGGAAAAACAAGTTTCCGTGCCCAAGCAACATGGCCTGAGCTTCCCTCTCACTGTGCTGCTGTGTCTGGAGGTCCTTGCTTCTTACCCCATGGCAGCAGGATCTAGGAGCTTTCAAGCTGTCACTGCTATGCCCCTGAATATACTAGAAAACAAGAGCTAAATTTAAGCTGCACCAATATCTCTCAGTAACTGCAAAAAGCATCTCTTGAATCAACATTTCTCAGCAAACTTCTGTAGTGGGGAGGGAATCTGGGTTTGGGTAATTGGAGATAAAATGTTTGTGATGAGAGAAAGTCTCACAGCTGCAGAATGCGAGTGTGCAGAACAATAATTGTGTTTCCCACTACCTGAATACATTCCATTTCTCACAGCTTCATTTCCTAGGAGATAACTATATCTTTTCAACGTGATCTTTTTCCTTTCCATTTAAGGTTCAGTCTCTTTAACCTCTCAACAGAACAGACTCACGACCCTGCCCATTTCCTGCCTTGCCCCTGCAGTTGACCTGAGTTCAAGTGCACCCTTGGCATCATCTTGGCATCAGTGGGGCAGTGTCTGAGCTGTCATATTTGCCCTTGCTGGCTGTGACTGAAAGCCGCTTCCTACTCTGGGCAGGTGACCCCTGGCAACCTGCCAGCAGCATTCACCAAGTATCCTTTTCCTTCCAACCCTGAAGGCTCTGCAGGTCCCTCTAGTCTCTCTGCCCCTATTTCCACCTCTGCTCTTCTCTAGTAGCATGGAAAACATTTAGATACTTCCCAGGACTTCCCAGCTTGCCTCCATCAAGTGGTTCTAGGGCTGTCAAGGTAGGAGGCCTCCCAACTGGTCCTCTCTGCTGGCCTTGGGGAGACCTAGGTTCAGCGGGTCATGCTTCTTGCAGCATAGATAGCTTATGCTGTGTTGCAGGAAGCAAGACAAAGCCATGATCTCTCAGTCCTACCTTAAATCATAAAGCATTTAGGGTGAAACAGCAGAGAAAAAAGTACATTTACCACCTTTGTCTTTTCAGTCCTTCTGGCTCAAAAACATCTCCAGGCTTTATAATTTCAGGGCTTATGCTCTGAAGCCCAGAGTATGATTTTTTTTCCTGATCAAGCAGTATTGGCCTTCAGTGCAGTCATCTCTGCTGTGTGTTTCTAAGACACCTGTTGGATTCACAAATAATCCCTTTGTTTTTGGTTCCTGCACTCACCGTCTGAGGCCATTATTGCCAATGTGTAATAGGAAGTTTGGGGGCAACATTAGGAACAGAAAAAGAAGAAAAGCTTGTGAGCCTCTCAGCATCTTAACTTTCAAGGTCTGGTGCTTTCCTGGGGAGACCAGGCCACTAAGTTCTGCAGCAGTCTTCTTGGCTGAAGGGCAAGTGGCCAAGATGGAACAAGAAAGCATTGTGGACATGGGTTAGTACAGACAGGCGACTTTAATTTTTAACGTCATCCTAAGTAGAATTGTTCAGATTTCCCAGTCTACAACAGCTGTATATCTTCAAACCATCACAAATAATGTAGAAAATGTGCACAGCTTGAACATTGCCAGTTACCCTGTGAGTGGAAGTCTTCACATCACAATGGTTCTTGTAGTCATCTCAGTCAGTGCTAGGGCCACTAACAGAGCTTAGTATGACCTCAGCCCTTGTGCCTAGTGCACTGTGTCACCTGGACAAAAGGAGTCTTTTGGACACAAATCACATGGAACAAGAGTTTGTGTCACATGGTATTTGGAAGGTACTCCAGCACCTGGATCATGGTTCTTGCTTTTATCCAGTGGTTGTGAATCCTGAGACTTGTATGAGACATTTGCTTGGGAGGGCTTGGAACTAGCTCAACCCCAGAGTCAGACTGGGTGATTTTTGCTCCTGAAAAATTGCAAAACAAAGGCTGACATGATGTAATCCCCACTCCTGTGGTCCTCTCTTGATGGCACCTGTCCCTTCTAAAATGTTGTTAGGGCCTGTTAGTACAATGTGTCTTCATGGCCCCAAGGCCAAGACCACCTGGAACTGATTGAAACACTATAGCTGTGTTCATTAGAGAACCCTCATTAGAGAACCCAGCTGCCAATGTTGTAACAGGGGTCCCTTTGTCCTCTGAGGCAGAGGGATCCCTCCCCCAGGGGCAAGGTTCCCTCTGAGCATCTCAGCCTTAGGAATCATGTGGTGTTCCTCTTCCATGAGCCTCGACCAGGTCAACATGACTGAAAATTTTGAGGAATACAATTTCAGAGAAGCAACGGGGTTTCACAGCAAAAATCAATTGTTCTGTTAGTTTCAACATTGTATTTTAGTGTATGAACACGTCCTTTCAGAATTAGATCTCTGCCCATCTGAAATCCCAGTCTTAGAAATACAGAATCAGACGCAGGCATTACAAACAGGGATCACAAAAGCTGAACAAGAACACTTCACATGTCTTCTTGGCATGAAGAAAAACATTTTGCTTTGACCAGGAACTTGAAAACCTGCTGCCAGTGGTACAGAATACCCATCCCCAGGAAGCCTGCATTCTAGCTGATAAAATAAATTATAAAGTAAATAGATAAATAAATATCAGAATGTAAAGCACAGAGTATCATTAGGAAGACTGACAG
Source organism: Hydrochoerus hydrochaeris (assembly GCA_004027455.1). Taxonomy (NCBI): domain Eukaryota; kingdom Metazoa; phylum Chordata; class Mammalia; order Rodentia; family Hydrochaeridae; genus Hydrochoerus; species Hydrochoerus hydrochaeris. The sequence goes on along the minus strand of PVLA01002571.1, from coordinate 145,266 downwards.
GTTGGAAGCAGCATGGAGGTGTTGGTTGGGGATGTGCTTTCTGGAGGAGACGGATAGGGAAGCATGTCTCCAGTATAGAGCCAAACTGACTAAGGATAGGTGGGAGGGAACAAGGTGGACAGAGGATGAGCAAGTAGAAGGGCCACATCACAGAGCTCAGAGAACAAGGAGAGGTGGGTGGGATGGAGCAGAACTGCTTCCAGTGTCACAGAAATACCTTCCAGATGTCCAGGGAAAGAGTGAGCCACAGCAAGAAAGATTTTGAGGAGGTGGAGAAACAGGTGTAAGGTGGGACTATTTAAAGCTGCCATGGTGGATGGAGTTTCCAATAGGTTAGACTCAGACCACATTCAAAGTATAGGCATCAAAGATGATCCTTGTACCTCAGCCTAAGCAACTAGGAGGGGGTTGAGGTCATGAGTCAGAGTAGGTGTTGAAGTAGTATGAGACTTCCTGGGGCTCAGACTCAGGCCCGGACTTCCTGAAACAGGATCAGAAGCAGGGCCTGCTCATGTGACATTCATCCCTTTATTGCTTTGGAGGAATCTGGAGCTTGATAGAGCCCTATTTCTCTCTTCCCAGAGAACAAACACATTTCAGAATACTATGAATTAATCACATGTGAGAATGTCACTGCATCTCCTGAGACCCTAAGAGCTGACCCAAGTCCTGCAGAACCAGTGGTGGAGGGATGTGGAAAACAATACCAGACTTTAGCAAAGCACACAGTCCTGGAGAGACTGAGAAAGCCTTTATTTGGCTAACTTGGTTCAGAGAAACTCGCCCTTTGTGACTTCTCAGCCCCAGAGACAGTTTTAAGAAGATTTTTATAGTTGTGGTGGGAAAAAATGAGCTCAAAGTTACTCAGAAACAACAGATTTATTAATGTTGGTGATTAGGTCAACTTTAGTCAGGCAGGGAATCTAACCTAAGACAGGAGAGATGGGAATAGCACTACAAATTAGGGAGTGAAGTCCCAGTAAGGGACTACATTGCCTACAGGTTTAGAGAACCGTGAAGCTGCCCTGTTAGCATAACAAACTGTAACCCATAAGGGAGGAGGGAATGGTGAGCATGCTTGGCAGAGGGCAGAAACTTCTGGGATCCATCCACCAAGGCAGAGAATCACCTTTTAAAACTGACCAAATTCTTCTTCAGGGGTACAGCTACTAGAAGCCTGTCCACACACCATGACTGTAGCTGGGAGAAGCCAACAGCTGCTTTTCAGGCCTTTGCTTTGCCCCAGAATCATGCAGGGTCACCGCAGAGGATGCCTGGCCAGGAGTGCCTGAAGTGGACCCAACTGCCACTAACAATGGAAGGCTCTTGGAACCCAGCAAGACCTAGTGTGCTAGGATGGGATGCCAGTGGGAACTGGCAACTGCAGCAGTCCTGAAGACAAAAGAGCAGGTCTTGCCCCAGGGAGATTGTGGGTAGGGTAACAAGGAAAGAGGGAGGGAGGGAATGAGCACTTGGTCTCACATACCCACCTTTACCGGCTGGGCATCTCTGCAACTGGTAGTGCACAAGGAAGCCATCAATGTATATGCCAACCACTTCTGGAACTGAGAACAGATTTAGAGGATACCAGATGTCCTGTCTACCCGGTATCATTGCCCTCTATTTCCTATCATCATTTTCCCCTTACAATTCTCCTCACAAGAGACCACACATCTGCAACATAAAACCAACTGCAGATATGAGTCCCATCACTAGAAACTTATGGTTAGAGCAGTATATCCATTCATTACTTGGTTAGGTGGCAGCAGCTCCTTTCCAGGATTTCCTGACCAAGAACACCACACCCACTGATCTCAGGATTAGGCTGGCAGACATGAAACATGAGCCTTGACCTCTGACTTGCAGCCACCTGTCCTGATGGCCACTGCACTCAGGTAGGTCTGAAACTCCTGCTTGTTTTGTTCTTTATTCTAGTCTCTGTCCCTAAATATATATGTGCATATGCATGTATGTGAGTATACTGGACACCTGCTTAGATATGTTTCTATAAATGCCCTCTGCCTGAACAAGTATGTAAACACAGACACCATGCACACACTTATACACATGCATGTATGCATGGCCATTCACACATGAGTATATACCCACATGATGCAAACCTACAGATATGCACACACATGCACACAGAGATGCATGTGTGTGCATATACATCTATGTATATGCCATGTGAGCACATGCACATACATGTAAACATGTGCACAAATGCCCACATCAACAGATATACAAAGCACATAGGTATATGTGTGTATATGTACATATGCATGTGTACACAGGTGCATATACACACATATATAAATGTACATGCACTCAAACACAGTTATACACATTTTTGTACACATTGTGTTATGAGGAAATACAGTCTCTGGAGCCTTACATGCCAGGATCTGACCAAGTAAGTGCCAAACCCTGCTAGTCCTTAGTTTGCAGGTTTATACAAAAACATATGCCCATCTAGCAGAAATTTTATTCTGGATCTCAAAGAGAAAAGTTTGGAAGAATCTGCATTAGGTGTTCAGGAAGTTCATCTGTACACCCATAGGTAGTATCTGTACAGATACATACAGAGCACACACACACACACACACACACACACATACATAACAAGTTCTTGAAAAATTAAGATGGCAAATGAACCCCTACATGCCTATCCGAGGCTTGCTGTACATCAGCACAGCTCAACTTATTGCAACTATCGTGAGCCCTTTCAAGTTGAGATACAGACATAGAGAGCCAATTTTCTGATTAATGAACAAAGATAGCATGTTTGATCAACAACAATGGAGAACTATGGCCAAAAAGGAAAATACAACAATTAGCCTCCTGCTGCTGTCTGAGATGGACTGGAAAGCAAATGCTATAAATATCAGTGACATGGACCCACAGGTGGCAGATACTAAAATGCTCTTGTTCTTACCTAGGCCATTCAAATATCAACTGTGCCCTCCAAATCTCATCTGCAGTATTCATAGAGAACTGCACAGAGAGGTATCTGGTTGGTTCAAGCAATCTAGTAGAAAAGAAGATCTGAGATTCCTGTCAAGAATTCAAAGCCAATAGCACTCCACCCTCTTTGGACCAGTCAACCCCCACAGAGAGGAGTGGCCCTGAGGTGTCAGGATAGCTTTCACATTCATCAGAGCACTGAACAGCCACAATTACCAAGGTCAACTCAAAGGACAGTTTAACAAGCAAATGTGGGAAACAGAGACTCCCAGGTATTTATTACCTAGTTTATCTGATGATTGCTAAGGAGATTAGAGTGGTAATTTCCCCAGGTTTTTGTTTTAGACTTTTGCTTAATATTTTAATACTTTTATTGAGGACTGTATTAAATACATATCAGTTCAATTCTTTGAAGTATGAAGTTCAATGTCTTATAAACGTGTGCCATTATTTAACTACTACAACACTCAAAATATAAAAGATCTCAATTCACAAAAATAGTTTTCTTTCATTCTCTTTCCTATGAATCATCCTCTACCCCACCCCTAGGTAGCTACCTAGGTTTTCTGGAACCATATCTTTTCCTTTTCCAAAGTTCCATGTAATTGGAATGACTCAGTATACATTTTTATACATTATTATAGTTTTGTCCACTGAATGTAACAATACTGAGATTCATCCATGCAAGTGTGTAGATGAGTACTTGTTTTTAGTGTGTAGTTATGGGATTATCACTCCCAGACCATGGAGTAGTACCAGTCCATGGCCTGTTAGGAATTAGGCTTCAAAGCAGGAGGTGAGTGGTGGGTAAGCAAGGAAAGTTTCATATAAATGTACAGTTGCCCCACATCACTCATATTGCCACCTGAGCTCCACTGCCTGTCAGATCAGCAGCAGTAATAGAGCCTCATAGGAGCACAAAACCTACTGTGAACTGACTATGCAAGGGATCTAGGTTATGTGTTTTTTGTGAGAATCTAATGCTGAATGATCTGAAGTGGAGTTGAGGTAGTGATGCTAGTACTTGGAATGGCTACAAATACAGATTAGCAAAAAGATATGACTACACAGAGATGATAGTAAATCAAGTATTTGCAGACTCAAGTCAAAACTCTATCAGTAAGTAACAAGTGACAAATCAACTGCATCTGGTGGCAAGCTCTACATTTGCAAGTGTACCTCAGTTGTGCAGCTGCATCTACTGGCAGGTTTTAAGTCGAAATCTGACACTTACTTTAGTCTCCAGGTAGCCTTTCCATTATTTAAGTTACCACTTCCAATCACATCTCCTTCCTATACTACACATTTCTCTACATCACAGTTTCAGTAAGCCCCTAAGCTAATCCTTGCCATAATGAATAAAAAAACAAAAATTACTGGAGATCTTTGAAAAGGGTGGGAAGACTCAATGATGAGATAATAGAAGATTCTAAAAATACCAACAAGAACAAAATTACACTTAAAGGAAAATCCCAAGAGTACTTCTTAATTATGGGTTCATTGCAACATGGGATTTCTCTGCTCCAAATCTGCTTTGTATAATATGTGGCAAGCATCTACTCAGCAAAGCCATGACCTTCAAAACTGCCTCAGCATATGGAAATCAATCACCTTACATTAAAAAACAAGACTTTGAATTTTTTAATAAAAAATGTGAACACAAAGAACACATTTCATCAAATGTGTCTATACTGAGAATAATGGCTAACTGTAGCGATAAAACTAAGAATCCCTTTACTACTGAGAGTTGACCCTACCTGCTGCTAAGAGCATTTGTCATGAAATTTTAGGAGAGACTGCAATTCAAAAGATGGCATGCATTTCTCTTCTGGTTAGCATCATAATTAGATTAATTGATAAGACAGTAGAAGACCTTGAGGCACAATTGCTAGAAAGGGTTAATGAGTTACCCATGGTATGCAAACCAGGTTAACAACAGTGCATGAGCACATATTATGTACAATTTTGTTGTCAATCCAGCACCACAGATACAGAATTATTCAAATCTTTGAATGATTACACATCATAAAAACTGAATTGGTCATGAGTGAATGGCTCCCATGACTGGACAGCTTTCTTGTTTCACTACTCAGGTCAAAGAGTTACCTCCTGAATGTGAAACTCTGCACTATGTTTTGCACTATGCACAGCATTTCTACACAAAAATGCTGCTTGGATGAGAAAATATCACCTGAAATTAACATTTTGTAAGATATGATTGAAATTAACTACATTAAGAACACATGGTCTCAACTGATGTCTATTATAAAAGCTCAGTGAAGACCTCAGCACAAAGCATACACATCTTCCCTTATACAAAGAAGAGACTGGCTTTCTAAAGTTAAATCATTTGCTGAGTTTTTGAGTCATTAAGAGCCATTCTAGAGATTTTTTAGGAAAAACAGTTGCCACTGGCAGTACATTTCAGTGACCAGGATGGGTCACAAAGCTGGGATACCCATGTGACCTATTCAACCTGCTCAATGAAATCAATCTGACCTATCAGGCAAGAACATTTATGTTCTAGTCAATGGATAAAGTGGCTACATTCAAAGTCAAACTCTAATTAAGGGGATAATGAAAGAATATTGGGATTTTTGAAATGAGATTTTGGAATCAGGGCCTTCTTTAACCCACTAGTTCATGATCATCCAGCTCAGCTTTCAAAGGAGTTTAACAGTTACTTCCAAACCACAAAAGACTCCAAACATAGAAGGAATGGACCCACAACTTACTTGTGAATAAGACGAGTGAATCAACTTTGTGCTAGAAAATGATCAGCTGCTTGAGACAACAAATGGCTGTAACCTTAAAAGGATGTTTGAAACAATGTCAATTCTTCATACTTCCTGGTTAAGGGCAAGGCAGAATATCCTGAGATTGCCACGGAAGCACTGAAAAGTCTGCTTTCATTTCCAATATTCTATCTTTGAAGCAGAGTTTATGCAGTTACAACAACTAAACTAAGATTATGGGATAGGCCAGACATAAGCAACAAACATCAGATGTCACAGTCTCCAGTCACCTCAGGATTATTTCATTATATATTGCAATCAATAATAATATGAGATGTTGGAACTTTGGGCACTGAAGAACAGGCGGCCTACTCGCCACCCTGGTGAGCAGCTGGGGGCCTGGCAAGCCACTGGCACACAAGGGCGAGAACTATCAGCGACTCCTAAGCTCTGCATCATGTTGGAACTTTGGGCGCTCGCCACCCTGGTGAGCAGCTGGGTCCCTGCTGGTGCACAGGCTAAGAATTAGACATTGATCTGTATCCCCCCAGCCCCATTAGCAAGTAGGCACCAGCGGTCTGAGTATCTTTTTGGAGGATGAATGTATACAGCTTGGCAAGTAAGGGGGATTTCCTTCTACCATCTCTTTGAAATCAAATATTTTTATCACTGTTTTGCTCAGTTTTGATTAATGTTACTGCTTTGTTCAATGTTCTGTTTTTGAAAGTTCGATATTTCCTTTGATTTTCCTCTGTCTGATTGGGGGAACAGCTAGTGTGAACAAAATGGGCTGTACTATTGAGCCCATTGCTTGTGTCCTGGTGACCTGCTCTGTGGTAGTTTTATTGCAATGCGGTCACATGGGTTTGTCCTGTCTTGTTCTGCTGTATTTTGCTACCTTCAAAAAAAAAAAGTAGATAAAAAAGTAACAAAATACCTCAACAAATCTCCCTTCCACCAAAGCTGATCCATGGATCATGGATGAGGAGAAACTCAAAAACAAGGCAACAGAATTATACAAGGTGATTAAAAGTATATAACAACAACAAAACAATTCAGTAAGGTACTGAGCAACCTGAAACAGGATATAACTAAGCAGATAATGGACTTAAAAAGTAAAAAGAAGAAAAGAAAGTGCTCTAGAGGATATGGCTGCATGTATGTTTAAGTGTGTAGGATTGATAACTATGTTGCTAAGTTGTTACTGGATCATTGAACTTCTTTGCAGTCTCACTGTTTGAATGTCCACTTTCTATGCTTTAATTTTGTAACTTTAACAACTAGGTCTAAGAATTTATCAACTAGTGATTCCAACTAGTGTAATTTATCAACTAGTGATTTCTTACTGCTTTTTTTTTCTGAAATTCTGTATTGTTTCTACCCCTTTTTCTGTTTTGCTTTTTTTTTTCTCTTTAAATAAAATTGAAAAAAAATAATAATATGAATAAAGTCAACAACAAATATAATGCATTTGAATCATTCTAATACTATCACTCCTTCTCTGGTTTATGTAAAAATTGTCTTCTATGAAAGGTTGAAACTGCTAATGCCAAAAATGCTGGGGACTGTGAGTGTAGGAGCACCACAGTTTGTGGTGTACATGCTAGTACTATTTCTATAATCAGTAATCCCACCACCACCATTTCCTAACAAGATCATCCAGTTCCCCTTTTAATGTCATTGTCCAATTTCCTAAAAATCAACCACTTAAGTACCTATGTGCTAGGTTCCGTCCCTTCCACATCTGTGTCTCTCTGTAGAGTGGCACCACAATCCATCTGGTGGTTTTCTGTAGAGCGCTTGAAATCAGGGAGGAGGAGTCCTCCAATCTTGTTATAGTTTTTAAAACATTATGTGTTTTGCATTTCTCTATAAACTTTAGGAAATGGAAGCTTCAGGGATTTTAATGACTTCAGTGTATGTACAGATCGAGTTGGAAATAATTAGCATCTTTTTTTACTTTAAAATGAAAAAAATAAAAATGATGATACAGAATTTGAAAACAAAATAATAGGAGATTAATAATGGTTAATATGGGCTGGAGATTTAGCCCAGCAACATAAGTGCCTGCCTGGCAAGTGTGACATCATGAGTTCGATCCCCGGTACCAAAAAAAAAAAAAAGTTTAATATGTTGCATAATGTTATCTTCAAAGTAGTTGCTCAAATCACAAGATATGGGCATGAAAAAGTGATCAAACAATGAAAGCACAAACCATTCTTTTTGATGAGCTAACAGAGATTAGTAGTATAGTTATCTATCTGTCTGTATGTATATATATATATATATATATATATATTCTTTATATATATAATCTTTCTCTCCTTTCTTTTCTCTTTTCCTTTATCCAAGTTGTTCTTTCCTTTTGAGCCATTTCTTCCCCTTAAGAATTGGCATCTTAATATTCTGCTTTCTATTACGTGATAAATGTAGTGTGTTTTCCAACATATTTTTGGTCTTTAATTTCTTTAAAAAGTATTTTGTAATTTTCATCCCACTGATTTTGCAAATATGTTGGTAGCCTCTGAAGTTTTCATATATAGGGGAATGCAAAAGTGAGTATGGGGAGGTTTAATGTAAGTATCTTTTGGTAATTTTTCATTCAATTTTTACTCTGTACCAAATAAATTTCTATAGTTGAATTTTAAATTGTGTATAAATTAGAATTTTTAAAATACAGCTAATTTGTTGTATATAGATTCAGTATTCTGTGACCTTTATATAATCACTCATTAATTTTATTACTCTTATTTGTAGATGCATTAGGACATCAAAGTATTCCATAATTAGAATTTTATTCCTTAGGTTATGGGCCATATGACTCTTATCTTTTAATTTATCATGTCTTATTGCACTTGTGATTTGGGATGTGAAGCAAAATTTGTCTTCCACTATTAAGTTTATTAACTATAGGTTTTAATAGATACTGTTAATTCGGTCAAGGAATTTCACATCTGTGATTTTAAGGGTTTTGTTTTGTTTATCAAAATGAACACTTAATTTTGTCAAATGTCTTTTATGCACATATTAAGATAATCACATTGTTCTCATTTTCACTCTGCTAGCATGGTGAATTGCCTTGATTGATTTTTCAAAGTACATCCAGTCCCACATTCAAGGAGTAATATTCACTTGCTCAGGCTGAACTGTTCTTTTGAAATAGTGCTATGTTTAACTTGCTGCTATTTTTAAAAATAATTTCTACATGCACATTCATGAAAAATACAGGCTGCTTTATACATATTCTTCTGATTTTGTTATCAAGATAAAGTCAGCTTCACAAATCTAGTTGAAATATATTTCTTCTTAGTAATTTTTCTTGTTTCTCTTGAGCTTTCCTCTTTTGCATGAAGATTACAATAGTTTAAAAATGTGACTGCTTCTTTTGGGAGCTATTGCAACTGGTGATCTCTTGCATAATTTTCTTATGTTGTGAAAATATGCTCTTTTTTACCCTCTTAAATGTATTGAGACTTTTATGACACAGAATATGTTTTTACTTCCCAACATAATAGAGGGTGGGCACCCTGGCTCACAAATGCCAGAAATGCACATGTCTTCCCAACAGCACATGGAGCAACATCATGTTTGTCCTTTGAAATCAGCTGATGCAGAAATATAAAAATTGGCAAGCATTACACATCAGAGCTTTGGACAGCCAGTTATCTGAAAAGTCAGCAGTAAAATGGTTCTCTGCACAGCATGATTTATCTTTTGAATGTACCATGAACCTTGATTAGTTCTGTATATATCTAAACATATATAAACATATATATAAAAGATACATTAAAATAAATTCATGAATAACTCTACACTCATCTAGTATCACAGTATTTATTCTAGTATTTTCTCTTGGTTATTTGGAATCTCTTTTCTCACTGTGTGAAGTTTAGCTGACATAATATTCAACCCTACCATACCTGTGAACTAGTTTGGAGTCGTGTAATCATATCCATGTAAGAAGCAGGTTTGAGTAGGACCACAGTGCTTATCTATCCTTTATCCTTAACTTTACAGTATATGGCATGCAAATTCAGAAGGTGAATTCTTTTCCCTTCACACTCAGCATGGGGATGCCTCACACTCCATAATCCCATCAGATGTGTTTGTCACTGCCTAAATTCCATCCTGCAACCTTGAAAGCAGGTTAATTTTTCTAATCTGCATATGCTAAACTTTACTGTTTGGAGGGTGCAGTGCTATGGGTTTTGAAACGCACAAACAGCATTTATTCTTACGTTCTTCATTCTTTATGGAGTATCCAATTTTCTGTCTAGTGGAATTCCCCCTCAGCCTAATTTATGTCAGCATTTCTTAAAGTACAGTTTGCCTAGCTCAATTTTTTTTTTTTAGTTTTTGATTATCAAAAACATCTCTTACCTTAATTTTTGAAGTATTTTCACTGAATGTAAAAATCTGAATATAGCTTATTCTCAGGACACTAAATACTGTTTTTCCTTCCAGCACTTTATAGATGTTCTATTTTCTTCTGTCTCTGCATAGTTTCTGGCAAAAAGACATTAATTGCATCATACTTTCCTTGAAAATTCTATGTCATTTTTCTCTTGTTGCTGTCAAGATTTGCTTGTTACATTTGGTTTTCAACAGTTTGATAATGATGGGCTTCAACCTGGGCTTCTTTGTGATTTGTTTATTTTGTCCTCCCTGGTATAATTTTAGAGTCTTTCAGTTTTGCATCAAATATGGAACAGGTTTGGACATTGTATCTCCAAACACTTTTTCTGCCCTCATTCTCTCTTTACTCTCCTTTCAACAATCCAATTATATGTGTGTTAAACTTTCTGAAAGAATCTAACCAGCCACCCACTCTTATCTGTTAAAAAGCCATAGAAACATTTCTCTAGGATGATTTTCCTTAATATATTCAAGTTCACTTTCTCTTTCCTCTATACATTTATCTATCACACAACTATAGGAATATTTTCAACCAAAATTAATCATTTATCATAGGAATTTTTACTTATGTTTCTATTTCTCTATTGAGACCTTGTAACTCTTTGCAGAGATTTTCTTTAGTTAATAATATGTCCATTTTTCCAGTTAAAAACTTGATGATGAGGGAGCCAGTTCCAGAGAGACTACGCTTTTGTGATTCTTACCTCCAAGAGTCCTATCATCTCCATATGAAGATCACAGAAAAACCTGGCTAATATTTTACCACACCTAACCCTAAACAACTGAGAAGGAGAATTCTAACTCCAGGTCTCTAAGAACTGAGACTTGCTTATAGGACTCACCTCTAGCCAAATGAGCAAAGAACCTCAACCAAAGGCTCATCTATCTCTGTTTCCTTTACTCAGTGCCTGACATCTGATTTTCAATCAAAAAAAAAAAATCACAAGACACAAGGTGCAAAAAGCACAGACTGAAAAGGCAAGAAGAAGCATCAGAGCCAGATTCAGGTATGAATTTTGCAATGATTAGACAGGGAATTAAAAATAACGTTGATTAATATACTAGGGATCTCATAGAGAAAGTGGGCAGCACGTATGGTAAAAACAGATGGACAATGTGAGCAAAGTGAAAGAAACGTGAAAAGGAGATGAAAGAAACCCAAAGCACTAGACTTGCAGTGAAGAATCCTCTCATGGGCTCATAGACTGCACAAGCTAAAGAAAGTACCATTGAGCTTGAAGATACGTCAATAGAAACTTTCAAACTGAAACACAAAGAGAACGAAAAAGATGGAATAGAAAGTCCAGAAAGTCTGGGATGACAACAAAATGTAGAATATTCATGTATTCAGAGTATCAACCCACTGATCCAGCAATAGCAACTGAGACAAATACCAGAAAAAATACTCCTAGGTACAGTATATCATATTAGAACTGCAGAGAACTAAAGATGAAGAAGAAATCTTTAAAGGAGTTGGGGAGGGGGTTCCCTGTAATGGATCACAGATAAGAATTATACCAGGCTTCCCCTCAGAAACATGAAGGCAAAATGAAATGTTTGGAGTGTTGAAAGAACAAAGCCACCAACATAGAATTCTGGGTCTAGTGAAATCACCCATGAAAAAGGAAAGGAAAAATACACTTTTTTTGGAGAAACAAACACTCAAGGAATTTGTGGCCAGGAGGTCTATTTTGTGGGAAATATTGAAGAAGCTCTTTAGAGAAAAAAAAAATGATACAGACCCGAAACTCAGAAAGGCATAATATCAGACAAGGAATAAATGAAGGTAAAATGCATGTATGTTTTTATTTTACCTAACTTAGGGTAGCATTACTGACTTTAAAATATGGTCTTAACATTTTCTTCAAGTTGGATTCTGTTTAAATTACTTATCTCTTCTTCTCTCTCAGTTAACTATTTCATTCTTGTACTTTTTCATACACCATATAATTTGGAACTGTATTTTGAAAATTGTGAGTGTTAAAATGTTGAGATTCTGCAAGTAGGAAGGGGATAGCAGATGGAAAGAAGTGGCAGAGGGGTGGAAAAGGAGAAGTAAAAAAAGGATTAAGGTGTGTCATGTGAATGTACCCAATAGCCACAGTAAACTTACTCATCATGTTTTGCAAACATGTACTGACAATTCTTTAAAAAATTTCGAAATTACATAATCTTTTGTTTTTTCTGAAAAAAAGATTTAAAAAAAAATTCTTAGCAAGCAATTTCCTTGTATTGCTCCAAGAAGACTAAGAAAGAAACTAGTGTTTGCATGTTCAGTACAGGTGTATTTTTTTAAAATAGTTAAAGACCCCATAGATACAGGTAACTGACAGAATTTTCGTGTTCACTGATAATCCCTCAGTATGTGTGCACATGCACATGTGTATGTGTGTACTATTCTAATATCCTTGTCTGAAAATTCCATAATCTCTGTCGTATCTGGGCATTACTGGGTTTCCCCAAGGTCATGACTTATTTTCTTGCTTGTTTGTATCACATTACTTCTACGGGATGCCAGTTTTTATGAGGTTTATTGTCCTTGGGTGCTTCATCCCTTTTACATGTGGTCTGGCTGATTTGTCAGCAGTAAGCTTGCTAGGATTTTGGCAGACAGTCCAGAGCTGACTTTCATCTAAGGATTCCATATTCTAACTGCTAAAGCAGCATCCTTCTGAGACTCTTCCCAGTATCCCATATATTACCAATCTCTCTGTTCTTGTTGTTGCTATATCTGTGTGAGTGCTGAGAATTTTGCCTTCTGTTTTCCAGTGGTTCTCTTTCAGTCCTGTGGATACTTTCCCTACATAGTTACAGGTTAACACTGAGATACATATTTGAGTAAAACTCAACAGAATTCTGGAATGAACCTATAACGGTCTGCGTTGCAAATTCTAGTTCTCTTGGCCTCTCAAAAGTCTCTCAAAGCCACTGTCATTATCTTCTCAACTCAGCAAAATTGTTGGACTTGCCTTGATATTCCCTTTTCTGTGCTGCAGCTTGGAAACTTCTTGCAAGCAGTGAGGTGTGTAATTGCATGGCTGGCTGAGTTTGTTTCCATCCTTTCAGATATTATTTTGTTCCTACACTGTCTATTGTTTAATGTTAGAAACAGTTGTTTCACACATCTTATTTCACTTTCTAGTGACCTAAGCCAGGAGGCTCTTAACTGGTAGCAGTGGTCCTCAGAAGGTGGCTTTTGCAGTGAAATAGTGCAGCAATCCTGCTAAATGCATTTTCTGACAAATGTTGGTAGACTGAGAAAGCTGGCAAATTCCACCATGATTCTAGGTGCCAGGTTTCTCACTGGCAAAGGAAGATACAAATAAGAAATGCAGATAGACTGGGGAAAATCCCATTGTGCTAGAATGGAATTGAAATTATGAGCAGGAACTTATGGTTTTAGAGATATGGGGAGAAAATAAAAACAGAAAGACTGGCAGATAGACAGACAGCTGTGCAAACTTCACTGTTTTGTTTTCTGAGAAACCTGGAATCATTGACCCTCCATTAGTAAAGAGCCATGCAGTGCCTAGATTTGGTCTCTTAATACAGTTTCTGATTAAAAGAGTATGTGGCTGGGCTAGGAGTATAGCTGAGCTGCACAGCGCTTGTCTGGCAAGTATGAGGACATGAGTTTGATCCCCAGTACCCAAAAAATAAACAAACAAAAAAAGAAAACAGTACGTGATGTAGAAAAGGGATTAATTCATAGTTAGGTCTGGAAAAGATAAATTGAACTTGAGACATATTTTTGAGCCAAAACAATAAAAAAAAAAAGACATAGTCAAAAAGTTTTGGGGCATGTCAAGGCACAGAGGAACCAGGTTAAAGGGGTGAAATATGAGGCACTTTTAGAATCATAGTCAATAGTGATCTGAAAGGAATTTAGCCCATTTACTTTAAAAATAAATGATAAAAATAATCTGTTAATATATTATCAGTAATTTACTCTAGCATGGATTTTATAGAGTAATAAAATAAACGTGGAAAATATTAACAATGGATGACTCTAGAGAAAGAGTAAAAAGGAAAATTTTGCAGTGTTCCTGTAAAACTTTACAATTTTAAGACTGTCTTATAAAGATTTTTTTTAAATGTAGGTCATAAAATGAAGTTCTAGTAACTTAACTCTTAGAGGAAAAGTCATACCCAGAACTTTCTGACACCCTGATACAGAGTTGTAGCCAGTTTAAAATTCATATCTTTCATTCTCAATGGAGCACGCTAATTCAGTTCTCTTCCATGGTGGACAGACTCTGATCATCAATCCTGGCAGTGCCAAACATGTGGGGGGCTGGGCATCCACAGTAAGACGTCTTGGAAGAAGAATTTGCTGAGAAGTTCACCCAAAGATCCCAAAGCAGCATCACAATGTGAAAATCAAGTAAGATTAGAAATTCACCATGATTTTTGAAGTATTTTTTGATTCTCTCAAAGAGATATTAGATATTTTAAATGTTCTCAGTAGCTCTAAGAAGCTCTTCCTAGTGAATTTCTAGTTCTGCCTCTTGAAATTCTGCTCTGTATTTGTAGGCTTGTAAGAGCACTTATGAGGTTATAAACAAACCTATGTATTATTCACAACACTCCTATTGTACTTTCTTTCATTCCAAATCTTATTTAAATAAGAGATTCTCTTCATCAACTGCCAAAGGACTTGGAAATATAACTCTTTGATATTTCCAAATTCCAGCTGCAGTAGTGTCTGGGAGGGAAGCCACAGCCCACAGAAATGATGATATCTGCTTTGATTCTGGGTTGTTTATGAAAACTCATAGACATTTCACCTGTAAAGAGTCAGGCAAAGTGGTGAGGCATTCACACTCTCACATAGAGAACAGAGGACTCGGCCTTGGCTATCTGTGTCCAAAGACAGACGACCTGTCAGTTTTGGATCTAAGCCATGGCACAGGAACATAGAAAGCCTAAGTGATTTAAAATGCCATGCTGGAGCTAGGAGAAGCAGATCCTCTCATGGATATCTTTGGGAACAAAAGAGGGGCAAGATCAAATGGGATCCAGCATTGTGACCAATACCACATGGATGATCAGAGCTTGCTCTTCATAATGGGAATACTAGCAGGTGACACTAAGATCAGGAGAGGTCTTATGGGAGTGGGAGTAGCTTTTGGGGACTGACAACTGTTTTTTTCTGTGGGGCTGATCCTTTGTACTCCTGAATATTTAACATCCCTAACCTTTGGCCTCTAAAGACCAGTGGAGTCACTAGTCATATGACAATCCAAAACACAAACCCCATTCCCAAAGATATTGGGGCATGCTGCTGGACCACCTGAAAACTATGTTTCATGAGTCATTTGAAACATCTTTCTTTTCCTTGGATGCTGACTGCACAGTGGAGATTTGGGTGGGAGCTGCTTCTGTTGCTTGTTTACTCTCTATTCGGAGAAGATATCAGTTTTTCTAAGGACACTGCGTTTCATGTTCTATCAAGGAGTATGGGTAGATCTTCACAAAGATCCCCAGACCAAGCGTACTAAACAAATAGGGAGTCAGTGAAGTTTTAGAGAGAGGCCCTACACCATGACATCTTGGCCCTACACCATGACATCTTGGCCCAGGAATGACCAAATCTAAGATGACCATTAGCTTTGAAAACTAAGGGGTGACCACTAAAACCTGCCCTTCCCAGGAAGACCTGGAGATACCTAGAGAACTGAGCAAAAAAAGACAAAAGATCAATTGAGATCTAGGAGTAGACACAACAAAAGATACACACAAAACCAAGACTGTAGAAAATCAAGACATTTAAGGGAAGAGATAAGAAGCTGTAGTCTCACAAAAGGGTTTCCCCAAACCAGAAAAATGCAAGGGCAATTTGCCCATCAACCACAGAGTGCATAAGAAAGATATGGTATATTTATACAATGGAAAGATACTCAGCTATAAAGAAGGATAATCTCTAGGCTCTTGTAAGTAAACAGATACAACTTGAGATCATGCTGATGGGTGAAATGGTTTTGACTCATATGAGTAAATATCTGTTATCTTCTAGCATAAAAAATTGAAGGAATTAGTGGGATCCAAAATGTATAATAGATATTATGAAAGTGATAGGTGAGGAAAAATCTAAAAAGAAAAGGTGGCAACCATTGTTAATTTCCTACTATCTTGTTTTGAATTCCCATATTATTTTAATTGTTCTCTTAGGTTTGGTTTTATTCTGCTCTGTTTTGTTTGATTTTACTATGTCTGATGGTATGAGCAGCTTATTGAAGATAATAGGATGTATTATGGTAGCCATTGTTGATTTCTTATTATCTGGTTGTGAAATCCTGTAATGCTTTCATTGTTTTGTTTTGATTGGTTTTATTCTGTTTTGTTTTGTTTGATTTTATTATATCTGATGGAATGGGCAGCTATTTTGAAGAAAACAAGAGACACTATGGTAGCCATAGCTGATTTCCTATTATCTTGTTTTGAAGTCCTGTATCACTTTCATTGGTCTGTTCTGACTACCTTTATTCTATTTTGTTTGGTTTGGTTTTATTCTCTTTAAAAACAAACAAAAAAATCTTTCCCAGAAAAATCCCCAATCCCCAAATTACTAAACATACTTAAAATTAAGACCAATTCTGGTTCAAATTAGTTGGGTGATAAGGGCTATATTGAGTGGCCTCACGCAGATGAGTTTACATAACACATATTTGACTATGGAGACATTTCTGGGAGGCTAGAAGTAAATACTGCTAGAAGCAGTGGCCACCGAGAGTTCCTTAGGAAACGGGATGGCTTTGATTGAGAGCTCCAGTACAGCCTGAGTGTTAAGCAGCATCTGATATATCCTGGTGCAAACCAAGAACAGAGACATCATCATGGCAGTGTATTGCAAACCAGCTACTATTCTGACCTCTGCAGAAAAGGCAGATGGCTCACCGTAAGAAGCTGATGTCTAGGGAAACACAATAGGAGGTCATATCAGACTGTGCTGCAGTGAGATCTAACAAGTCCAGTAGGTTATAAAATTCCTCCAGAGTCCAATCAGCATAGCAGCTGCACCTTGGAACCCTCCCGGAAGGGCTGGTATTCAACATGATACAATTGGCCAAAGTGACTTGTTGTTAACAGGTTACTAAACTTGAGATCACACAAACTTACTTTAGGAAAAAGGGAACTCACAGACACACCTCCAAGACTCCTGACCAGAACCATTAACCTCTGTAAGGAAACCAGTAAGGCCAACATGTCAGGGAAGGCTAGATTGCTTCATATACTCAAGAAAACACTGTGGATGACATGTGAACATTCTCAACAAGGCCATGCAGGAATTGGACCCATAGTTCCCAATAGAATCAGAACACTCCATGGAAAACACCACATTAGCATCTCTAAAAGTCTCTACCTATCTGTCCATTCTGTCCCAAATCAAAAGTGCCTGTGAGTACACAGGTATGTACACACACACACACACACACACACACGTAGATACGCATGTGCATATAGCATACACACATAACACATGCCTAAACATGTTTATATAAAATAATATGCATAAAATTATATGGATGCATGTTCGTGTGTGTGTGTGTCCCGTATATACTAACATAAGTATGTATCATTTAATTCCCTTATGCAAATTTTGAAGTAATGGCAACAACTCTTTTTCCCAGATTTAGCATCTGAAAGGGACAACAGCTCTTTGCCAATCTACAAAACTGCCAGTTGGCTGTTTTACAGAATCCAGTGTGCAAAAAGGGGGATCAGAGACCTATCTTAAAGCTACTACTCTTATAGAGAATAGTTGATGGCTTTTTTTCCTCTACTAGATTTATAGTGTCTTAATGAGCAAACCAACAGCAGAGAATGTCATTAACTCTCCTTTCACAGCCGGAGGAAGGATGGACCATGGCATAAATTCATACAAACAAACTAATTGAGGTAATTTACATTACTGCTCAAATGTTTGGCATCTTAAATTCTTCTGCATCAACCTCAATTGAAGCAGGGAATCCTTTTCCCCTAAGTAATAAAGGAACTTTTCCTGTGTTTGTCCCCCGTCCATAGGCAGAACAGAAATATTAAAGAAGGGGTTTGTGGAGTGCAAGTCATGGTAGTGATTCAGCAACCAGCTACTCTGCCCAGACCTCTGCCTCCTGCTGCAGTAACTCTGTTTCATAAATATTTTAATACTTTAGCTATGTTTTCTTACACCAAAAATTGACCCTTATTCAAAGTAATCATATAAGTGATCAGTATTTGCATTGCCTGAGGACACAGGAAATTTGCATTGGCTTATCAGAGACAAAATTAAACATTTATATATTTTATTCACATTACTTATCATTAGGCCCAGCTTAGTACAGCTTTCTGTATTTGGCTCTATGCTAGAAAAATATTTCCCTTTTGAAATAAAATTACCCATGAAAATTACACTTGTTCTGAGTGGTGATATACCACTTTTAAGACCTGTAAAGAGGCTTCTCAGGGAAGTACAAGACTTTTGGGAGAGTGTAATTGAAACCCCTGCCCCCAGAGTTCTATGTCCAAGAGATTTGCATGCCACTAATCACACCTCAACATACTATTTGCCTGCTTTGTTTTTTGTTTGTTTGTCTGTTTTGTTTTTAGCATGATTTAATTCTTAACACTTACATCCAGACTATTCTTTTGCTCTCTCTCTCTCCTGCTCTCTCTCTCACTCTCTCTCTCTCACTCACCAATATCCAAAGGAGGAGATACAATCAGAGAAACAAAAAGTGATGCAGAATTGTGGACAAACTGCCAGATTGTCACAAAGACTAAGAGAAATCAGAGAACCCCCAGGGCCAAGTGGTCAGTTTGGGCTGTACTTCAAGAGCTAGAAGCTGAATTACAGGGGTCATCTTTAGCCTAGGATATAAACAAACTCTTCAGCAAGGTGACTTGACCACTGTTCATAACTTTTAATGGGCTGCTCTTCAGACATTTTTGTCACATTCAAAGTTTCATAAGTCACATGACAGTGGGTTTGATTTGTCTCACTGGATGTTGTCCAAACTCCTCTAACTACTTTGAATTCTGAATGATGGGTTTTTTCAGGAATTCTTTGTAAGTTTTCTAATTGATCATCCACTTGCCTGAGTTCTATTTTTAACTATTTCATTATTTTTAAAAATTTACTCAAGTGTACCAAATAGATCAACCTGGTGAGTTATTACAAAGTGAGCCCTGTATAGGAATAAAGTCTTGCTATGGACATTGCTATGGACTTAGGAATTCTTCATATCACAATTCCACCCTCTTCTCCCTTTAATAGTAGATATTTGTTTTAATGTTCATAATCTTCAGTTTCTTATTTTAATAGATGAACATCACATACACATTCATTATTGAATGCTCTAATTTAGTTTTACCTTTACACTTGAGCAAATTCAACCGTCTTCCCAAAAGCCTTCTGTGTCTTCTGTGTTGCTTATACAACATTAAATTTGTGAGAGTCTGGCATATTGTGTATACTGTGTTCTTTAGTTTGCTTATCACTTTAGCATTTAAGTTGATTCTAATTCTTAGCTATTGTGAATGATGAAGTGCTGGGCATTTTAACTGTTTTCAAGAGTTTGTGTATATGAATTGCCATTGGGTGTATACATACATGTTGAACTGCTGTGTCTTGGCACATGTACATGTTCAACTCACATAGACACACAAAACGGTTTCCCAGTGTGTTCATCCAATTCACATTCCTACCCAAGCGAATATTTGAGTTCCCACAGATTCAGATGTATGCCAACACCAAATAGGCTTTATCTTTCAAATTTTAGCCAGTGGATATTTGTGTCCCATTGTGGTTTTAGTTTGTATTTCTCTGATTTCTAATGAAGCTGAGCCAGCTTTTATGTTTGTCAGCCACTTTATCCTATTCTTATTTTTCCATATGGCCTAATAGCCAATTTTTTTTTAAAAAGACTTCCTATATTCCTCTGTAGAAAGAGCCAACATTTGCAATGAAACTTTCTTGTAAACCAAATGATGACATAGGATAAATACTTTGGTGCTCTTTTTTGGGTAACATTTGTTTCTATGTCTATGCTTGTGTCAGTTAGCACCATCTTGTCTCAATTACTGTAGTCTTGGTTTCTGAGAAACCAAGCACTTCTGATTTGTTCTTTGTCTTGTGGAAAGCCTTGCCTAAGCTTGGCTTTCTTGAGATACAGAAGAGAGTAGAGCAGGCCTATTCTGAGCAGCCCCACCCAGAGTCTGACTAATGAGCTACTATCTTACTCTCACCATTACCAACACAGCTCACCATATGTGGTAGACCCCAAGAAAGACCACATTCACCAAGTTTGTCAAATGTCCACCCTCTCTGTTCTTTGTTCTTTTGGACATCTCTCACACTGGGACCAATTTTCCAACATGAGTAATTTTTTCCATGCACACATGCTGGTGAAATATCCTTCTGTTGTTCTGGCTTGAATATTATTTTATCTTTATCCTGAAGGACAGTTCTGTGAGTACTGTTTCACTCTTTTGTTTTCTGTCCTTTCTCTTCATTCATTTGTTTGATTGGTTGAGAGGCTGGCCATTTTCCACACTCACTGCTGTTTCCTTCTGCTGTCTTTAAGAGATTTTTTTGTCTCTTGATTCAGGTATCCAAATAATGTGTCAAGAGTATCTTTCTTGTATAAATGGAATTCAAGGTATATAGATTGGTGAGATTCATGACTTTTAGAAGATTTCATTGTCATCATTTCATATTTTACTTTAGATCTTTGATAAAAGCATCTGAAAAAGCCAACAGTATACAATCTCCCGAGTCTACCATATAATGTACATCACATCAACGTCTTCTGTCAGATTTCTCTGAACTTCATTTCTATGATTTAGTCTGGGCAATTTTTTCTTATAATTTACCAATTATCTTCTAATTTTGTCTTTTAACTTATTAATTATCTCTTAAACTGTATATAGTAAGCTGCTAGGCAAATCTGCTGTATTTTTAATTTCAGTCATTGCATTTTTCATTTCTAGAGTTTTTCACTGGTTCTTTTCAAAATCTAGTATTACTTTTTAGAGTTTCTATTTGTCTACATTTTGTATTTATTGCCTTGAAAAAACAAGTATAATTTTAAAATTCATGTCTGATAATTCTAGTTGGTTTTCAACTTTCCTAAGAATTTTCTATGGAGATTCTGTCACCTATATGATTACTTCTACTTTTATATCTTTTTAGTTATATTTATTTTTGTGCCTTAGTGCTCTGTGCACACCAATGATCCAGTGTTGAATAGTTGTGCTGAGAGCAGACATGCCTTCTTTGTGACTTTTCTTGGGAAGAAATACTTTCTCATTATTGAGTCATCACATTTCTTATTCACATTATTGTTAGCTCAACATCCTTAACTCTGGGTTTCTCATCATCCTTGGCCTACATATGTTGATATGGTCTCCACTTAGTCCCAGGTTTTTGTTGTAGATAAATAAGTTTCTGCACCCTAAACATCTGAACCACTTTTCTTTGCCTTCAGCCTGGGAAATCTGACAGTGTAATCCTTGAGTCTCTGTGCTTAGTTTTACATTCCCCTCAAACTAGCCCTGTCTTGGGAAACCCACCTATGGAATATCCTGGGTCCCAGTAAGCCCTCGGGTCCTTCTTTGTCTCTCTTACACCTTAATTGCTAGTTGAATACACATAATCCCATGGCCCCTTCACAACGGTCCTACAAGATGTGTTTGCTCTCTTTTTCCCTCTGATTTGTGGGTGAGTAATGAGCTAAGTGTTTTCACCAACCTTGTCTGTTTTCCTCACTGTTCCACAGTTGACTGCACCAAACCTAACATAACCTCCCTGAATAAGTCACAAGGTAAGATACCTTTTTTATATCTAAAAAAATCTAGCTTCTGTTCTGAATTTGTAGAGAATAGGTATCATTAAAGTGTTGAAATTTGTCCAGCACTTTCTTTGCATCTACTGAGATATTGCATTATATTTCTTCATTTTAATTTTAATATAGTGACAACATTAATTAACTTACAAATTGTAATAAATTTTATGTTTCTCTAGTGCATATCTCTTTGCCATGATATGTGTATATAAGTACATAAGTATGGTGTATAATGTATTAGCACAATGTGTGTAAATGTATGATATGTATTTGGGTACATAAATATACATGAGGTTATAATTCTAGATTTGTTTGACAATATATTAAGAACTTTCATGTCTCTATTCACAGAGATATTAGTCTCGTTTCATTTTTAAAGGCTTTTGTATGGTTGATTTTAGCACTCTGCTAGGCTCTTTAAATAACTTGGAAATTGTTTCCTCATCTAGTATAGTCTGATGATGTGTGATGATTGTTATTTTTTAATACAAAATGTTGCCTAACAATATGGTGAATCTTTTAATTGAAAAAAATTTTTCCACCAATAGACACATTGCCATGAGTCCCTTTACAAAGTTCCCTTTGGTTACGAAAACACTTATCTCACTGTTCTTGCCATTTTTTTTCATATTTCCATATTTTATTAATCAAATATATTTTCCTCTTTGTGTTTTTAAATTTTTATTTTTGATTGGTACATTTTTGCAGCACACAATGATTATACCCTTCATGGAAAGTTGATGCACGTACATAACTCATCTTAATTCTTTTTCGTCCCCTTTCCTTCCTCTCTGCCTCCACCTCTTAGTCCTCTTCCCTTTTGCAAAAGATCTAACTCCCAATTTCCTATTATCTATATTTTTATTTTTAGTTCATTTATACATTGCATTTGTCCTGTAAAAAAATCATTTGATATTTAATCTTGTGTGTTTGATTTATTTCACTTAATATTATGGTCTCAAGGTTCATCTATTTTTCTGCAAAGGACTCAAATTTATCCTTCTTTATGAAATACCACATTGTCTTTACCCACTCATTTGTTGATGGACCTATACATAGCATCTAAGATTTAACTGTTACGAGTTGTGCTGTTATAAACATGGCTATGCATGTATCACTGTAATATGATGTCTCTAACTCTTTCAGGAAGACAAGTAGAAGGGAAATAGATGGACTAATGGAATTTCTAGTTTTAGTTTTGTGTGCATACTCACGTCCAAGTTGTATTCGTTTACATTCCCACCAAAATGAAACGATCCTGGGAATTCTCTTTTGTAAATGTCTTTAGTTGAGCTGTCATGGCAGCCCTCATGTCCTGAATCAATTCACACATTTGATTGAACTGTCATTGTGTCTTTGGGAATGAGAGAGAATTCTCACTGTGCCAGATCTTGTGACTAAGGTGAGTGATGGCACATTGCAAGCCTTCCTTTTTCAAGCCGCCTTTACTTTGGGTGGCACTCAGCAACAGAATTCACTTTTTTTTTTATTGTGTCACAAAGACATTCTTGGGAGAGGACTTCCAGAACTACTTCAGAAAGTAGCAAGAACAATGGGATGAGAACGCTTGAAGCAAAAAGTAATATTTTTGTGGGACATTAGTGGCAGTGTGTTTTTCATTTGTTTGTTTGGTTGGTTGTTTTTGTACCAGGGATTGAATTTGTGACCTCATGCTTGCTAGGCAGGCACTTATGCCACTGAGCTAAATTCCCAGCCTGGCAATGTGTTTTTTACTATCAGAAGAGTTTTAAAAATTTAAACTTTCACCATATATTTTTATTCTTGTGTTCCCTAGAATTTACTGCTGGTGTCCTTGTCCTTGTATTTGGATAGTGATTGTGTAATGATACTATACACCTTCAAGTCATAAGGCACATTGGAGTGTTAGTGCTTCAAAAAACAGCTCATTAAGGGCTTTCACCACTGTGATAAACACTGGAGAGCAGGTGGAGAAGATTCTGAGTGAAGCCTTCTGAGATTCCAGCATGGGGTTGCTCATGCACATACGGGATAGCACTTGCCATTGGGAAGCCCCAGAGCCCTCCTAGAAGCAGTAGTATGTGAACTCAGAACTGAAGGAAAAGGTAGAGTGAGTCCATAGAACAGCGAGGATGGAGAGAAATACTTGTGATCCAAAGCAAACTAGATAAGTGGGTCATTTTGTTGAAAGAAACTTTTAATTAAAAATTTTTATGTAAAAAAATCTCACTGCTTTGAGACATTGGGAATCTTGATTTACTGAGTGGTAATCTGCAACACTTCAAGCAAGTTTTACTAATTTCATTTTCTGGAATTTTCTCCTATTCTTATCTGTTTAATAGATAGTTCTGAAGGAAAAACTGTATACTGAAATCCAGAGACAATGAAAGCATAA
Source organism: Hydrochoerus hydrochaeris (assembly GCA_004027455.1). Taxonomy (NCBI): domain Eukaryota; kingdom Metazoa; phylum Chordata; class Mammalia; order Rodentia; family Hydrochaeridae; genus Hydrochoerus; species Hydrochoerus hydrochaeris. The sequence goes on along the minus strand of PVLA01002571.1, from coordinate 120,952 downwards.
CTGGCTTGGGAACTTTGCAAGGGTCTCTTAGGCAGAAGTAGAACAAGAAGATGAAGTTAAGGAATAAAAGGGAGGATGTTCATGCCCAGACAAGGAGACCTGCAGTCACCATGGGGAAGTGCAATCAGACCATGAAGTCTTTACTGAGTTCCTCTAGGGATCTTGAAACTTCTGAGGCAGGCAGCTGGGCAGAAGGAGGGATCTGAATCTGAGACCATCCACGAAGGAGGAGGCACAGGCCAGAAGGGAGGGTGAAAATATATTTGAATAGTGACTCAGAATATTAAGTAGCCATGAGACATCCCATTGGGTGGTCCTGTGGGCAGGTGGTCTATGTCTCAGGAATAATAGCAGAAACCTACAGCTGTGTTTCATTGACCGACAGAATTTACTTTAGTCACAGAAGTGAATGAGTGTCTGTAAAGAAAAAGCAGTCATCAGAACCAAGAGGAATTCCAGTTCACACAGCCAAGATCCAGAGGCAAAACCCTCAGAGAAACTCAGAAGGACCCACATACTCACCCACCCCATGCATGGCCACATGAGGATGTGTACACACACAAACACACAATCAGTGGGAAGGAGCCTGGGGTCAGCAAAACTTCCATACCTACCAAGGGAAAATCAGTGAAAGGAACTCAGTGTCCTCTCTCTTTCCTTCCAGCAAGAATCTCTAACTATCCTGGACAGCCCACTTCTTGAACATACCAGTTACCTACAATGAGGATTCCAGGACCACAGCAACCTGAGAACCCCATAGGTCATGTATAAGCACACAGACATCTTGTGATGGTCACCTGCATCTCCCACAACCACACAGATTCCACAGAAACTAACCACAGGAACTCATCTGGCCATTCCTAGAGTGGCACAGCTCACATTTGAGTTGTTGCCATTCCAGGATGATAGCTGGAGGAGCTAAGTCTGGAAGTGTGGCAGAGGTCTGGGGCTGAGAGCACAAGAAAAGAAGTCTCTCTTTTCTTTCAGACCACATTAAAGACAGGAGAAAACCACAACCACTTCTCAATAATCCAAGCTTGACTTTAAGGTATTCCCAGAGCCAAATGCTGAAAGTTGGGTGGCAAGTTCTTAAAGTTAAGTATTTCTAATTTGCTATGTGTGTATCAGCTGGTGCAGTGGCAAACTGCTAGGGAAGAAAAATGCAGTGAACAAGGAAGATGGTTTGAAATGGAAACCACACCCTTCCAAAAAGTTCGCTTCTATGCTGTGCGTTTGGTCAGGCCAAGACAGACAGAGAAAGGCAGAGACACCCTGGATATGGGGACAGTCAGGGCTGAGAATGATACCCAGCATGAATCCAGCTTCACTGTTTCCCCACTGAGTGCCATGGAACAATTTAGACTTTCCTAAATGTTTAGTTCTCTTATCTTTGTAAAGAGGATTATGATATCTCACATCATTGGCTGTGACTTTGTGAGGATAAAATGTGGTTATAGATAACCTCTTCACATTGCTCCACATGGTGGTATGTGCAAGCGATCACTTGGAGAGATGGACCACTCTGCTCAGGGTTAAGTTAAGCAGGGATAAATAAATATGGTATCTTACACCAAAGTTCAAAAGACCAAGAGCAGAGCACTTCTCCTGAGACTGCCCAATGGTAGGATAAGATGTGAGGTTTAGCAGAAATGTAAATGTACCACAATCACTGAATGTGGTGACACAGGTCTGTAATCCCAGCTCTTGGGAGGCTGAGGTGGGAGGATCACCACAATACTGAGGCCAGCCTAGGCTACATAGTGAGATCCTGTCCCCACCCCCAAAAAAAAAAAAAAAGTTCTAACAATGAATGTACCACAACCAACTTGACTCAGCGATGTGATATTTCCAAAGAGATGCCTACATTCCTGCAGGATTACCAAATTAAAACCAGGGGCTAAAATCATCACCTGCTCTATTTACCAGTTCTCTGACACTATGAGCTTCAGCTGAACCTTATTTAACTAGCAACTATGTGAGGTACAGGATCTGATTGGGTTGAATATTGAGAAGGAGCATACAGGAAATGCAGGATCAGGAAACAGGATCAAGAAATAGCTTCAGAGATACTTGGTGGGCATGATCTCCTTGGATGTATTAGCTAGAGGGTTATCAAAAAGAAAAAGAATAAGCTTGGTTAATTTGGCTCCTGCAAGTAGAAACCTCAAAGCAGAGAAAAAGAGTTCCCAGGGAATGTATTTTAATCATGTTGAATAGAAGAAGCCTCATGTTAGAAAGTGGCTGAGCCACAGAGAGAATTCCAAGAGGCAGCTCATGCTGTCTCAGCAGTATGGAAGCCTCAGTGACACAGCTTCCCTTGTCCATCTGCCAGAGAGATTGCAAATTTGGTTGCATGAGAGACTGGCCTAGATGATATCTAGAACCTTCCATCACTGTTAGAGAATTTGCCGTCTTCAGACTTTGTTTTAGGGCTCTTGCAGTCCCAACATTCAAACCAGGCCCAAAACAGGGATGGATTCAACTGTACGTATCATGTTTCTTGAAAATGGCCAAGAAGTACTTTGAGTACTAATTTGTACTCATTGTCTTAGTGATCCAGTGACAGCTCTGAGGATGAGGATTTAGTCCCAGGCAAGTTACTCAGCTGGTGGCTGAGGCAACCCAGGTTACCAAAACCAATGTGAAAAAGTAACAAGGCAGGGGGAATTATAAAGCTCTCTGCCTATTCACTGCCTCCAACTGGAATAGTAGCCCTGACTTCTCAACATTTTGCCTGATCTGGAAAAATAAAATGAGAGAAAAACCCATCCATTCCTTCATTCTGAGAGACTTGAAAAAGGATCAAATAAAAACTAGGTAAGAATTAATCTCGAATCCAGTAATGGGTATCCATAGTTTACAGATCTTCACAGAGTTGAATTAAAAGACAAAAATCTCCCTGCATGCACATTGATTCATTAAATAAAAGAGAAGTAAAATCTGCACAGTCAGAAACATCATCCTCATATGAATCAGGCCTTATCCCAATAACCAAAAGAATACTCTTAAAGTCCTTATCTTGAAAAATTTAAAGAAAATTTCAGATGACAAAGTACATGTCATCAGGAATATTGCTTTCAGATGAAAAGCAGAATTGCTGGATGAAAAAAGACAATAGAAGGAGAGAACAAAATTGGACTCAGACAAAATTCCAACTGTGAATTAGAGGTCCAGCTGGAGAATTTCTCCCCAGACTGCAAAGAGAAGGGATAAAGAGAGAAATAAAAGTAAAATATAAAACGAAAAAAAAGTCTATGTACTCTTAAAACATAAATGGTAAAAAGTGTAGGCTTTGGAATCACAGCCCTAGGAGGTCAAGTACAAGTCGCACCACTCACCAACGCCACAAGCTCAGGGAGTTCACCAACTTTCAGAACCTCATTTTCACAGTTAATATACTGAGTTGCCTGCTGAGCTGTTCTGAGGACTGAAGGAGGTAATGGAGACCCAAGTACATTCCCCAGCAGGCATTAAGCACGTGATAAATAATGGCTTTTATTAATCTCATAAAAATACTAACAGTTGCCATGGAAAACAGGAAGAGATGCTGGTCTGAACATTTCACGGTAAAATCTCTGAATTTGAGCTTCTTGATAAACTACTGTTCTAGTCAAATAAAGTAGGTAAACTAGGTAAAAATAAAGTTGGTTTCAGAGTTTCCCCTTTTCCATGTCTCCATATATTGAATGTGTCTTCTCCATCTCTTTTTCTTGCACCTCCTTTACTGAGGTAAGTGGGCAACCATAGTTCACCTCTGACCCATGATGTGACAGGTCAACATGGAGAACAAGACATTGCTTAGACTCATGCCTCACTGTCAAGGAACAAACAAGGAAAAAGCTCACTGTGGTTTTTACAAATTCTAGAGGCAGCTAAATATGTGCCACATGAGGGATTCAATGGAAATATTTGCCACTGACTATTGACAAGTGTGTGACAAATACCCGTGCTTTCTCATAGCAACACACAGTCCTGAAATACAGTTTATTTTTAAATAAAGAGACAAAATAAGTGTACAGAACATCTAATTTGAGAACCTAGGAGAATACTGAAATAAAATTAAAGGGAATGGAGAAAGAAACGCAGTTAAAATGAAATTTGAAAAAATAAACCTATTTAAAATAGTGGAAATCATAAACTTTGTTTATGGGCTTTTAATTGAGATAAAAACTGATAATAAAGAAAGATTAATGAATTAGCAAAAGGAAGCATTCTAAAAAGCATTCTAAACAGAGGAAATAGAAATGTAAGATACCGCAAATAAAAAAAAACAGTTACAGACAAGGAGAAAAATTTACAGAGGTGTATGTTGTACTCAGGGTTTGCAAGGGAATAGATTAATACAGGATACATGACTTATAGAATTATTTTATAATATTCACCCAAAAGGTAAAATGCAGAACACAACAAGAGATCTGTCCACATACTAGAGACCTAAAGAATCCAGCTAAGGGCTCAGATCTCATGGCAATGTCCTGCATGAGTCCCGCTGGAGGCCTAGAGCCCACAACAATGTATCATGCAAGTCTGTATCAAGGATCATCACTGGAAAGGCCCAAAGGTCAGAGGTGGAAACTAGAAAATGCATGCCAGCAGGATGAAGGATCTGTGCCACCAGGCTGTGGCATCTGCACTGTAGCCAGGAAGCAACATTCAAGGTAAGGACCAGAGCTCCCTTGAGGAGAATCACAGCCATCCTCAGCAACAGCAAGAACTTGAGCTCCTTGGACAATGAGAGCACCTGAGTTCATATCAGGAAGTCAGCATGACAAGCTTCTCCAGGAGTATAAATAGCGCACATCTTCCCCTCCCGTTCTGTTTTTATGCTATTGGCAACAATCCTCAGGTGGGCCTTCCACTCCCAGCACCATGCTGATTCAATTCAGCTGGGTGTTACAAGTTGACCATTAGTTAATCCACCAAAATGGGTAATCATGAGAAACTATTGCCAACCATGATGGCACATGGCATTCAGGAAGCTGAGGCAGCAGGATCATCACAAGTTCAAGGCCAGTCTACATAGTGAGTTCACAATCAGCCTAAAGACTGCTTTCAAGATTCAGCTATTATAACCTGTGTTACTATAAACACTGGTTACATGTATCACTGTAGCCTGATGCCTTTAGCTATTCTGGGAAGAAAGCTAAAAGGAGAACAGCTGGGTCAAATGGAATTTCTATTTTTAATAGATGAATAGATAATGAAAATGTGATAATACATAATTGCCTAACACTTAGTATAAAGAAGGATAAATTTGAGACATTTGTGGGAAAATGGATTCACCTGGCAAACATGTTAAGTAAAGTCAAACACACAAGCTTAACTATCATATGGTTTCTCTCATTTGAGTAAAGTGAAGAACAAAGAGCAAAGTAAACGATCAATAAAATGAATTGGGGAGATAGACCTTTTGTAAATGAGAAGGAATGGAAGAGACAGACAGGAGAGGAGGGAGAGCAAGGGGGGTGTAAAAAGAATTACAAGTGTCATATATGTATGCTAAACATCCATAGTGAATGTAATCATTACATATTGCAGACATCAACTACAAATAGTAATAAAAATGGGGAAAAGAGATCTAGAGACAGAGGAAGAGAGGGAGGTGGAAAGGGGAAGCAAACAGAAGAATCTAGATACATCAAGTACATGGATCTACTGTCTAAGGGAAGTGCAATGAACATAAACTTTAGTGCTGTAAACACCTAAGAAAAGAGACCAGCCTTAACTACATAGCAAGACCCTACCTCAAAAAAACTTCCTGAAAATTAAGATGAAATCTTTTGATGTTTAATGTTTTTAGTAAACACTCCATATCTATGTCTTTAAAATGAGCTTAGACATTAACATCATGTTAAGGTGTAGGTCTGTCTTTAGAGACAGAAACTAAGTCATTGTAAAGATGATTGGCATATAACAAGAATTCAGTTAGTTATTTGAACTCATTAGTGTGAGGGGGAGAGAGAGAAGAAAAAAGAAATGGAAGGAAATCTGAAAGAAACATGAGATACCTTAGGAAATCAAATGTCACAAACTTGTAACCAGTAACTTGGAAATAAATAGCATCAAAAATTAAATAAACCAAAATTTCTTTCACTATATAGCATAATATGAAATAGTAGAATATAGAATTACAAGGTATAATTGCACATGGGATTGAAGTCTGAAATTTATTAAACAAAGAATACATGCAAAGAATTCAAAGATTTGTTATTAAAGGAAAATGCAAGGTTTACAGTGTATATTCTGGATTATCCAATTTTATTGAAAACAATGCAAATAGGAAAAGTGTATTTCTCTAAGTTCTGATGCATACTTTGAGACACAAAGAAAGACATCTGGAAAAATCTGTGTTCAGCTGTATAACTACTTCTGCTGAGAAATAGAAAAGGAGGTATATAATAATCAGAGGAGAATTTGCTCTCTCTATATTTTTTTAATTTACATAACAAAAGTACATTTAACTATAGCTTGTAGTTAAAAATTCGTGTAAAAGTTGAAATGTTTAAAGTCGCTCAAGAACTAGTCACAAGATATGCCAGGTCCAGGCATTTTTATGAGTAGGTAATTTCAAAAAGACATTATTCTTCTGCTATTTAAATTATCTGATAACATCAAAATTTGGAAAACTTCCTAGTTAATTTTACATAATTCTGACATCAAAAAAATTTATAAACACAAAATAAAACTATAGGGTTATTTTAGCTGTGAATAAATATTTTAAAACTCCAAAAGAGTATTAGACAACACAATTTATCAAAATATTTAAAATAACAAAAAATGACTACAAATGTTTCACTAGAAAAAATTGTAAATGTATTAATATGATTTATCATAATAAGTCCAAGGAAAACAAACTATGGATTATCGTAATAACAATCTAAAAGTCATTTGACCAAATTTAACATTGACTCCTGATTTTTATAGATTATTTTTTAAAAAGTAGAAAAATATTGCTAAGAATGGTAAAATAAGATTAAGATAAATTTAGGCTAAACGATTAGTCCTTATTTGAATATAGCATGAAAAAGCTGACCAGTTTCTTCTGTTAAACTCTCAACACTCAACACAAAACTTGTGTATTACTCATTATGGAGACAGAATACCCAACATCTACAACTTAAGGGAAGAAAGGCTTAATGTAGCTCATGCTTTCAGGACATTCTGTACACGGTCAAAGAGTCTGCAGGCTCCAAGACCAAAACCTTATGGGGAAGGGTTTTGGTAGAACAAAGCTACTTAGTACTCAGAGCCCTGAAAGCAGAACAGGGAAACAGTACTTTGATGAATGAGGAAAGGAGCTAATATACTATACAAGATCACACCTCCACAACCCACCCAGACACATCCAGAAGCAAGTGTTCCTTACTAATCTACTAGGAATTTGTTAACCCAATGGATTTGACTTATCAGGATCAATGGTCACAACTTGTGTGACCAAATATGGGGCTTTTTTCCCCTTCACCTCAAGCAATTCACTGGGTGTCCTTCAATTCAATCCTGACACAATCTAGAGATAGTGCAGACCCCATCGATCTGGGTTCAGTCTCACAAGTCTGCCCCATTCCTATGCCAGTCACATGTGCCAGCCTGTAGTACCTCCCATCTACCTCTGATAAAAAGATAGTTTTCACTAGTTTTCACTACTATCTGTCTGGTTTCAATTGTTTGTCAGAAAGGGTCACAGAACTTAGGGAAACACATTTATTGGTTTGTTTGTTTGTTTGTTTGTTTATTATGGAGGATATTACAAAGGTTACCAGAGAATAGCCAGATGGAAAAGATACACGGGGCAGGGTATGGAGTGTACGGTTTCCATCCTTTCTGAAGGTGCACCTTCCCAGGACCTGCACATGCACAGCGTCCTGGAATGACGCTAAATTTTTCACGAAGGCTTCATGGCATAAACTGATCGATTATTAATTCAGTCTCCAACCCATCTCCCTTCCCCAGATATTGAGAGGTAGAGCTAAAAACTCTAATCTTTCTAATCCTGGCTTTGTCTTTCTGATGACCTGCTGATATTCCAGAGCCTATCAAGCATCATCTTGGAGGAATAGAAGATAGTTTTTCACTAAGAAAATTCCCAAGGATTTACACACTCTGAGTCAGGCACAAGGGCTAAAGGCCATATATGAGGATAAAAGTTGCTTCTAGAACCCATATTGCTCAGGAAATTATAAAGTTTTTAAAACTTAAACTTTAAACCTACTAACTTTAGAATAGCCCAGTAACAATCAAGTATAGTGCAAGTATACAAAAAGCCCTTTTACAATAGCTACAACACTTGTGGGTTTCCAAGGAACAAATATATCCTGCATTATACAAGACCTGCCTAAGTATAATTGTGCATAGGATTGAAGTCTGAAATGTATTAAACAATAAAGTTTTATTTTGTCTCTAAGTATTTCAACACTTGAGGGGTGTCATATTTCCCCAGTTACCTCAATAGATTTTTTTTCTATTTTTATGGGTTTTTTTATATTAAAGAGAATAAAACAAAACAAAACAGAATAAAGCAAATCAGAACAGAACAATGCAAGTGATACAGGACTTCAAAACAACAGGAAATCAACAATGGCTTCCATAATGTCTCTTATTTTCTTCAAAATAGCTGTCCATACCATTTCACACAATAAAATCAAACAAAACAAAACAGAACAAAACCAAGGAAAACAAAAGAATAAAAACATTACGTGACTTCAAAACATTCATTCTTTTGTTCTCATTGGTTTTAGTCTGTTTTCTATTTTTTTATTTCATTATGTGTGAAAGTATGGACATGCATTTTGACAAAAACAAGAGATTTTATGGTAGCCATTGTTGATTTCCTATTATCTTCTTTTGAAGTCCCATAATGCTTTCATTCTTTTGTTTTGATTGGTTTTATTCTGTTTTGTTTTGTTTGATTTTGTTATGTGTGAAAGTATGGACAACTATTTCAAAGAAAATGAGAGACATTATGGTAGCCATTGTTGATTTCCTGTTGTCTTGTTTTGAAGTCATGTAATTCCTCCACAAATTTTATATAATTTCTATAGAAACCACAGAAATATAGTCTGACTTACAAAATATTTCAAAAGTTATTTTAAAAATGCAAACGTATAACAATATTAAAGAAAATAAGAACAATAGTAAAGGTGCTTACCTTAAAATAAAAATTCATTACGTAAGCATGTTCATTAGAATAGCATGTGACACACACACAAATGTGCACATATATGCAGTACAGGGAAAAGGGCACAGAAAATGAAGGAAACAAAGTTAAGAAACAATTTCCAAATACACGTAAATACTAAAATCAAGTAAGTGGGGACAGGGGAAAGGCTTATTCAGCATATAGTGTTTGAAAAATAGGAAACCATAGAGAAATGATATTTACAGCCCTCTTACAACGTCTATCAAAACATCTGTTTAAGGAGTGAAAATTGGAATATGACATGAGCTATGACTACACTGAAAGAAACACTGATGACTTCAGCACTTGCAGGAAGGGAAGAGACTCTGTTCCACTGCACTATTTAAAAAGACAGAATTTTGTGTCTGTGAGCAAAAACAAAATTGGAGCGTGAATGATCCCTAGGGAAGATATTGATGCTACATGTGACAAAGGTTTAATATTCATAATATATAAAAAGGTATAAAAATCCATTTTAAAAAGTTACTATAAAATAGAAATACATGCAAAGTGAATTCACAAGAGAGGAATTTGGAATAGCTCATAAACATATGAAAAATATTTGGTCTCAAGAGTAATCAAAGAAATGTAGCTGTTACAAAACAGATGGGTTTCACATTTTTAATAAAGTAGATTGGTATTGTTTTAATATCCTAATAAAACAATATTATAAACCAAATAACACCCATATAAAATTTAAAAACAAAACTTATAAGACAACTGATATAATTGAATCTCCATTTCTGATTTACAACAAGAAAAACACAACTTTTGAAAACTTGGCATATTTAACTAGTTCTACCACATGTGGAATCATAAATAATGATGAAAGATTTATAAAGCTTTCTAGAGAAAATAAGGAAAAAGCAATAGATTTACTCTCATAATTTAAATTCTTTTAAAAATATGGCTAAATGCTGTAAATCATGAAATAAGTAAATAAAAATATACGTTTACTTTTAAAAGTTTGTTTTTATGTACAGGCTGTACCACTAGTCTATGTCCTCAGCCCTAAATTGGATTTCTTATGCATGTGCTAAACACTGAGCCTAGGGCACTGTGCGTACTAAGCACACTCTCTACCATGGAGCTACGGTCCTACACAACACTCTCACCCCAAAAGAAAGATTTTTTTAAACACATGAAGCAGAAACTTCCAAGAAATCAAAATAATCCCGCGAACTTCAACCTATTGCAATTTTAATGCCCTCTATGATTAAAATGAGAAAAACTACATAAAATAATTAAAAGGACAACTTAAAGATACTTAGAAATCAGCTAGCAATGGACAAGTGCAGAGGAGTGGATTTCATACTAGTAAAAATATAACCCAAAGATGCAATAATCATGAATTGGTAGCATTTGTGTGACTAGAGATCTTCTCAGCACCCATGAACAACAGCATGTAATAGCAGATATGACAGGCAACCTTTCATTTGTCAGGTCAACAGTCAGGATCGGGGTGGGGGACTGGAGATTTCAAGGGACGCTCTGGGATCAAGGGTTCTGCAGAAAGAGTGAGACAAAAAGTTTAACATAAACTGCACTCAAATCTTTGCTGATAGGCTATGCTATGACTATGTGAGGGCCCTATAGTATCCTCAAAGGATGAGCCTGAGACACCAAAGAGGGGCTTTTCTTGGAAAGTAGGCTACAAAATTGAGTTCTGTGAGTTCACTGCCCTATTAACTAAGCACAGTGTTCAAACCTGGGCTCTGGTGTTAGAAAGCTAATGCTTCATGCCTCATAGGCTTGACATGCCAGAGGACATATAACCACAGACTGACAGAAATTGTGGAAAATTAGGGAGAGATCCCACAGGCAAAGAATCCCCGGAAAAGCTGACCTCTGAAACCTGAATATATATCTCCACCTAAATCATTGATGGATTGCTGCATTATTCAGCCACAGGTTAAATATCAAATATATAAAGTTATGACAGATTGGTTCTACAAGTTCACAGGAAATATAAATATTAGCAAGTGTAATTTACAAAAGTAGGCTACATAATAATATTTGGAGTATTTGAAAGTAGAACAGGGCTGTCAGGAGCTGCATAATTCATAAAAAGCAAAGTGTATAATCTGAGGCCAAGAATGCTAACTACAAATTACAACAAAAGATAAATAAACACTGAACATAGCAGACTCCAGAATCACTCTACAGTACTATGTATAAGACCTAATTTTTAAATCAAGTTACTAGGAATGCAATTAAATAGAAAAGTTTATTTTATACACAAAAAAAAGACAATCTAGAGAAAGTAACTAGCAGCATCCTAGTAGTTGGATTTAATAAACCAGTGTTTCAAAGCAATACTGCCAAAAAGATTAGAGAATAAAAGGAAAAATGGTCTTGATAAGGGATAGAAAATCTCAACTGAGAAATGAAAACTATAAAAATGGAAATTTTGAAGCTGACAAATAGAACTAAAATTTTAAATACTCACTCTAAGGGCTCAATCAGTTTGACAAAGACACTGGAGAAAGGAGCAGTAACTTATTTATAGATAAAAAGAAGTTATGATTCTAAAGAACAGGAAGAAAAAAGATTGGGAGCCTCAGAAACTGTATCAAGTATCCCATAACACATACTACAAGAATCTCATTGGGAAAATAAATGAAATCAGGCAGGAAAAAAAAATCATGTGAAGAAATATTCACAAACCGGGCGTGGTGGCTCATGCCTGTAATCCCAGCACTCGGGAGGTTGAAACAGGAGGATTATTGCGAGTTTGAGACCAGCCTGGGCTACAAAGTGAACTCAAGGTCAGACTGAATTGCATAGCAAGACCCTGTCTCAAAAAGACAAAAAAAAAAAAAAAGAAAGAAAGAAAAAGAAATATTCACAAAAACTCTCCAAAATTGGTGAAAAATATTAACTTACAGACCCAATAACAGCAACGAACCCCATGAAGTTAACCACAAATCATTGCTAGGTACATACTGATAAATCTACTGAAGTAAAATAAAGACAATATTTTGACGAAACCAGATGAAAATGATTTGTTACATACAAGCAACTAATTATACAATTAATGGCATTCACTAGTTGAATGCTATTCTCCAGAAACCTAGATCAGAAGAAAATATGGTTTCTTTCAACTATTAATTAAAAATATTCACCAAAAATTCTGCATTAAGTAAAACTCTCTAAGGAATGAAAAAAAGACACATTCAGAAAAATGAAAGCTGACAAAAATTGGCTACCAAAGATATACACAAGAAGAAACAGGAGCCAGGGATTTAGCTCAACAGCATAGGCGCCTGCCTTGCAAGCATGAGGTTGTGAGTTCGATCTCCGGTACCAAAAACAAAACAAAAAAAGAAAAAAAACAGAAGAAACAGGAAATATATCAAGGTAAAAGGTAATGACACCTGGAAGAAACTTAGAGATACAGGAAGGAGTACAGAGCAATAGAAATGGTAACTGTGTAAATAAATTTAAATACCTATCTATTTGCTTTTCTCCTCTTCTTTGGGTGTCCAGACAATGGAATATAGCAACATGAGGAAAAGAAGGAGGGAGGTATATCCCCAGGACCCATGAAGGATCTGAAGCAAGAATTGAAGCCCACAGGAAGAGCAAAGAGACAGACTTCAACAAAAAAATAGGAAGTGGCAGGTGGAAATTTCTCCCTGAGCCTCTAGTCAATGCGTGGGAGGGATAAGTGGCTCAAACCCGCAAACACACAGTGACTACTGCTACCCCTAAAGGCCTCCAGGGAGAAGCATACCAGTGGAATGGAGCCATGGATGCAGTGGACTGCAGTGGCTGATAGGTTCTCCAAGTTCAAACATCTCCCAGGAGAGAGCCATTGAGCAGAAGCCATCTTGCAGAGGGACCAACTGAGCTCGGAACTCAGAGAAGCTGCTGGCGCCATCTAGCAGGCCCAGTGCAGGGTAAAGGAGCCAAGTTCTCATTGGCAGGAAGTCTGGAAGCTGCATTCAAGCTGGCAAGGAGCCAAGTTCAAGCATGAGTGGGTACATGAACTGCAGCAGGGTGAAAGGATCTGGTTTCAGCTTCACTCCAAAAACCCACTTGAACTTCAGTGGAATCATAGATGCAGCTCACTGGGATTATCCAGTGTGACCCTGTACAGCTACAGCTGGGATGGATAAACTCAGATCTCACTCTGTCTTGCCACATTGTCTGCCAGTGACAGAAGTATCTACTCCTTGGTATGGACTTTTTTTTCTCTTACTATTTTCTTTTTTATTATTATTATTTTCTTTCTCTTTATCTTTCCTTATTTTTATTTTTTGTTTGGTTTTCTTTTGTTTCTTCTTATTTATTCTTGTTTTTCTATGACTGTGAACATGGTTTCCAGTTTTTGGTTGTTGCTGTTTCTTCTTGTATTTATTTCTTCCTTCTGTCTTTCCCTTCTGTCTTCTTCACAAAGTATGTGTGACATTCTTTTTTTCACTACTTTTGCTTCTAATCTCTTCCTGTTCTTCTATTTTTCTATTTTTCCCCCAACACCTTTTAAATTTCCCCCTGAAGGTAAAATCACTATGTTGAGGGTTTATTTACTGTACACAATATTCTGCTTCATCTTAGATTTTGTTATATAGACACAAATATAGTTCATGCACTAAAGGTGACAAATTAATAGTTACTTCAGTTTGTCATTTTCTATGCTGTGTTTGACACTGTTGTTTCTGACTGTACCACTTTGGTCAAAGTGACATAATTATTTTAACCAGTTTTGCTTCATAGTATAGTAAGACTCAGATTGCCAAAGGACTATAAATAATCCCATAGGGCAGTGATAAAGAACCAGGGGATGGGAAAGTAGGCAGAAATGTCTCATCCCCAATAAGCCAAAGAAGTAGGATCTTGCAACATACTCAAAATGCAAAGCTAGCTACATCTGAGAGATACCTGAGAAGTAGTCATTTCCTAAGGATTACAAATACTAGAAATAAAGCTACATGCCATAAAAAACTAACCAACATCAACCCAGGAACTAAACAAACAAATAAAATAACAAAACATGAAATGAGAAGATGCTTAAATAAGATGCATCCCCAGACTTCCAGCTCACCAAGGGCAAACCAAAGGGGCATGGAACATTCCAAAAAAAAAACACTCACCTGGGCCATCCAAAGTTGTAACAGTGGAAATAACAAATCAAATAAATGAGACTCTAGAAAAAATTCAAATCACAAATAATTTCTCAGATAACTACAGATACAATAACAATAATGAAAGGTGTACTTAGTGATCAGAGCAGTTACAGATAAAAACAAGAGGTGCTTAGAAAAATAATAGAAACCATGTGCTCCCAACAAAGGAAAAAAATGGAATCCATGAAACAGATTCAAACAGATTCCTTGAAATGATAGACAGCAGAATAACCCAATGTGAGGACGAACCACAGATACAGAGGACAGGACTGTGGTTAATGATCATGAAAACAAAGCTTTATTAAAAGTAGCAAGAGATCACAAGAAATCAATGCAGCAGCTACTAGATAATACAAAGAAGAATAACATAAAATTAACTGGAGTCAATAAAAAGCAGGTGATAACACAAATGACATAAAAAACCTGTTCACAGATGTCATGGCAGAAACTCTCCAAGCAGAGAAAAGAATTTGACATAGAGACATATAGTGAGGCATTTAGAACTCCAATTGGTCATGATCAAAAGAGAAAATCTATACCATGACATATATAATAGTCAAGATCCCAGAAAGTCAACACAAGAACAGAATATTAAAAGCTGTTAGAAAAGAGAAGAGAAAAAAAATCACCCATAAAGGAAAGCCCATCCAAGAGACTTCTCAGTAGAAGCCCTCAAGACAAGGAGAGCTTGCAGTGAAGTATTTCAAGCCTTAACAGAAAACAACCTCAAACCCTGATTGATGTACCCTGCAAAACTATCTTTCAAAACTGATGAATAAATAAGATACTTCCATGACAATGACACATGAAGAAATTCATGATCACCAAACCAGCACTTGAAAATGTTTTGAGTGACATTCTAAAAAAAGATAACAAGGATTATGCCTCCATAAACTCCAGCAGAATTGACCACGCTAATCAAGTAATTAGACAGAGAGCAACCAAAGGGAGTGAACAACAGGAAAATAACATGACAACAGTAAGTCAATATACAACAGTTATAACCATCTGTGTTAATGGTCTCAATTGACCAATCATGAGAAAAGGAGCTGACATACAGATAAGTGAAGCATATAGAACTCCATGTAGCCATAATCAAAATAAATCTACACCTAGACATATAATAATCAAGATCCCAGAAATTCAGCAAAATAACAGAATATTAAAAGCTGTTAGAGAAAGATCACCTATAAAGGAAAACCCATCAGAATCACAACAGATGTCTCAACACAAAACAAGTCAAGAAGAGGTTGGAGTGAAGTATTGCAAGTCCTGAAAGCAAATAATCTCCAACCCAGATTGAGGTATCCTGAATAATTATCTTTCAAAATTAATGGATAAATGAAATACTTCCATGAAAAAGAACAACTGAAGGAATTCATAACCAAACCGACTCTACAAAGGGTTCTGAAGGATATTCTAGAGAGAGATAAAAATGACCCTAGTTTCAAGAACAGCAGCAGAGTGGGATCATTGAGCAGAGCAGACAATTGAACAGAGGGGAAAAATAGGGAACCAATGGCAGGAAAAAGGCATGGCAGAGACAAGCCAGTGCATGTTGGCCATAACCACTAATGTAGATTACCTCAGTTCACAAATTAAAAGAAACAACAGGCAGAGTGGATCAAGAAACAAGATCCAACAATATGTGATATACAAGAAACACATTAATTCAAATGAAAATTCATACATTGAAAGTCAAAGGAGGAAAAACAATGCTCTATGTGACAGAGTACCAGAAAAAGCATGGGTAGCTTGCTCATCAAACACAGAATAGATAAGAAAGAAAGCTACTCAGTTATAAAGAAAAATAATCACAAGTAGGTGAATGGATCCAACTTGTGATCATGCTCTTGGGTGAAATGGTTCAAACTCACATGAGTGAACATAATGTCTCCCTAGTATAAAAAACTGAAGGAGTTAGTGGGATCCAAAATGTACAATAGAGATTCTGAAAATGAAAGGGGAGGAAATGTCTAAAAAGGAAAGGTGGTAGCGATTGTTAATTCACTATTATTTTGTTTTAATGTCCTCTATTGTTTTCATTGCTTTGTTGTCATTGGTTTTATTCTGGGGTGTTTTTTCACTTGATTTTATTGTATGTGATGGCATGGGCAGCTATTTCAAAGATAACAAGATATATGATGGTAGCTATTGTTGATTTCCTGTTAACTTGTTTTGAAGTTCTGTATCATTTTCACTATTTTATTTTGACTGGTTTTATTCTGTTTTGGTTTATTTGATTTTATTAGGTATGATGGGATTGGCAGCTATTTTGGAGTTAACAAGAGATATCATGGTAGTCATTGCTGATTTTCTATTATCTTGTTTTGAAAATCCTGTATCACTATCACTGTTTTGTTTTGATGGTTTTCTTGTGTTTTATTTGGTTGATTTGAATATGTCTGATGATATGGATCACATTTTGAAGATACCAAGAGGCAGTCATTGTTGATTTCCTATTGTCTTGTTTCATTGTTTTGTTTTGATTGGTTTTACTGTTTTACTGTTTGATTTTATTCTATTAAAAATTTTAAAAGTTCAAAAATTTAAAATTTAAAAAAAAGATCAAAGATGAAAGGAACCAAGAAGGAAGATGCAGCCCTCCAGGTCATGCCCCCAGACCTACTTCCAGCCAGGCCCCCTCTCCTAACAGCACATTCCCCAATGATTTCATCAGTCCACTGCTGAGTATAGAACTGCCATGATCCAATCACTTTCCAAGAACCCAACCTTGGAATACATGAAGCTTTTGATGGACATTCTAGATCTAAACAATAATGAGAATTCTAATTGCAGCAACAGCAATGACTATTGACATGTGCAGCATGTGCATGATATGATGTTTTTCCCATGACCATCCCAGAACCTTATAGGGCCCACTGTATTGTTATCCACATACTGAAAAGCACAGAAAGGGTTACTAACTTAACACAATCATACAGCTGAGACCACTGAATCCCTGAGCGCACTTCCTGTGACTCTATACCACCCTCCAATGACATCTCCCAGCAGTCGCTTTGTTTTATTTTTAATAGAATAAAACCAAACAATAAAACAGAACAAAGCCAATCATAACAAAACAACGAAAGCAATACAGAACTTCAAAGCAAAATAATAGGAAATCAACTATGACTGCTGTGTGGATAAGAACATATACATAGAAACGTTATTATATATCACATGTGTCTCAGAAAAGCCAAAACAGCATATATGTCCAGTTTAGGATAGTGTAAATACAGGACACATCCATGATAGTCAGACTCAAACTTGAACACAGTTCCTGTGATTATGACAGTGATATGTAACTGCTTTTGATAACTTACTAAAAATTAGAATAAAATTCTCTAAAATTGCCTGCACAGAAAGAAATATCCAAATAATACAATTTTCTTAACTGAATAGTGGTCTTATTGTTAACTTTTCTGATTGCCCTTATATTTTCCTTAATTCTGATTTTTTTCACAGTAAGACTTGCTTGCTTTTTATGAGTTTGTTTTCCTTCTATAATTGCAGGTTTATTTTTTTCTGTAGCCACATGTCTTAATTATTTTTCTTTCATTGCTGAGATGAAATACCCAACACCTAAAATTAAGAAAAAAAGGTTTATTTAGCTCACAGTTTGTAGAGGTTTCAGTCTATAATTGGCTGTCTCCAAGGCAGGATGACGTGTCAGAGGGGTAACCATTCATGGTGGCAGAAGACAGCAGAACTAACAAAAGAAAAAAAGGGGAAACCAAGTCTCTTTTTGTTTCTTTATCTTATCCAGCTGGGATTACAGCAGTTGCCAATCAAATCAGTGGAATGATTCAGAAATCACTGACTCTTAATCCTAACACCCTTAATCCCAATATTGTACTACAAACCAATCAAAAATTCTAGATTCAGTTACCTCTGAAAAAAGGCCCATCTAAAACTACATGAGGTTTTATGGGGACATCTAGACCCAAGGCATAACACCACCTTTGCTTCAAGAAGTAAATGATTTTAGAACATGTTGCAGTAGAGCTAGAATACATCTGTCCCTGTGGGTATAGATTGCATGATTTCCCAATGGCCTCTGCAACTGAACTTGAATTAGAGCTAGGCACTTGGATCCTTTCTTTTAATCACATGTCACAGTGCCAGCTGGTTCTTCATTTTGCACCACCATGTCTTATCTCCTATTCTGGAAAATGTTTTAGGTCTAAATCATGGCAAATGCATGCAGCATCTTCCAATGGGTGTCGACTTTGCAGAGGAATCCTGGTGCAGTACGTGGAGTGGGGGAGCACATGGCTTTATGTCTTCCTCAGGATTTCAAGTGAGGTTAAATGAAGGCTTTTAAAAATCAAGAGGCAAGTTTTTGTTTTCAAAATATTTTAAAAAGTCACATCCAAGTTAAAATGAGCTGAATTCAGAGGTTATCTCATTTCTATGAATCCATGTTTCATAAAGATGAATTTAATTCCACACCTGTAAAAAAATCTCAAAGAAGTTGCCATATGACACCAAAACTGGAGAGTAAAAGTGAGCCTGAGAGCTATAGGAGCCTCCTTCTCAATTCGTTCCATGTACCAGGAATCAGGCTTTTGCATCATACACGCAAGTAAAAGTTAGGACCAAAAAAAAGAATATTCTTTTTTAGGTATCCCAGGTTTCTTCATTATTTTCAAAAAGCAAATCTCATACCAAGGAAAAGAAAATTACAAATAAGGGCCCCGAGTCTACTGAGGTGACAGTGATCAGAGCAAACAAGCCGGCCCAGAATGCTCCCGGGCACAGACATCCCGAGTACTGCTGACATGCAGGCGAAGGGTAGAAACTGGTCTCATATGCTGATAAATAGTACTGAGTGTCAAAATGAAAGGGACACAGGTGGCAACAGGGTGAGGCATTGCCCATAGCACATCTCAGATCTTTGACAGCAGCTGAGACTTGGGAATGCAGACAAATGAAAGAAACACAGAAGTGGCATTTGAAGATGCTCATGACTTGCAAAAGTGTGATTCTGTGTGACACCAGCCTGTAGTGACTGCTAGGGCTCTGGATTAATCTCCTCTCTTATCCATGGAACCCAGTGCTGGTCCCTAGCCATGCTGAGTAAATAATGGATTAATGAATGAATGAACAAACCAAATGAAAAATAACAAAGCATGTAGAATCTCCATGCTAAGCCAGAAGAGCCAGCTGTGACAATGAGGAGTTTCAAGGTACCCACTAGCCTGTTCCACAACCTGCTTATGCCCCACTCCTCTCACTATCCTATTGAGGGTCCCTGTTTCCAAGCATGGCTTGGCAAAGAGGTGGCTTCTTGATGGGACTTCTTCCCTCTCCAAGGTCTCCAGGCCGCAGAGAGGCACCATGCAATTCCAGTCATGAGGAAAGAGGCGCACAGCTCCCAATACCTCCTATCTAATGCTTGAGGGTGCTGTATCAGGGTTGTGGGGATGACTTGGTGAAGGCATCCCTGATGCTGTGGCCACTCTTGCCAAAGTTTTACCCCTGAACACCTCCCCCAAAGGAAGCTGTTATGCATAGCTACTTCCCTGAAGGATATGGAGAAACTCAGGATGGACTGAGGAGTATATTTTTATCTAGCTATGTCTTGAAATGTGACTTGTGTCTCCATGACCTGACTGCAAGGAGAGACATCTGATCTGCCACCAGCAACACCACTAGAAAAGTGCTGTTTCCTATGTGCTTTTGACAAATTTCCTCTACTGAAGATAATGAGTTTTGACCAAGCTGCATCTGACCATTTTTGTATAACTCCCTGGGCTCTGGGTATGGAAGGAAGGTATCAGCTACATTTCCAAGATGTATTTATGAGTGCTATGCAGGAAACAAATAACCAAATGGGGGCAGGGGCTTAGTAAATCCTCAACAGTAGGGCCACCCTTCACTCACCCCTGAGCAAGAGGGAAACATCCCTGAGAAAGAACACGGCCCTGGAAGTGGGGTGGGGAATGGAGGACAGAGGAGGAAGAGGTCCACAGTGTTCCCTGTGGGAGCTGGACTCACTTTGGGCAGCAGTATGCAAGGGTCCTCTGGCACAGGTCGGGTCAAAGAGACCACCTGCTCCAGGGCCACCTGTTTCGCCTTCCGCACAGGACACCCAGAATGTGTGCAGTCATCCAGCAGCATCCTGTTGTCTTCTGTGGCATCATTTCTACTCTCTGAGAACATCCTACATGCCCTCTGCTCCTTTATATGTCAGAATCACATGAGCACTTTGTCTGGGAGTTTTCCATGTGAAGACTTTCTATGTCCAAACCTGTTTCCACCTTCCCTTAGTAAAATTCCAACCTGTTGCATCTTCCATGTAGTTCTTCCCAGGGTTATTTCTTCACAAGTTAGACAAGAATGTGAACAAGAAATTGAAAAGTCATAGAATTTGAGTTCATATTAGAAGGTCACTGGGCTCCCCCTGTTCCCTGGCTCCAGGAGTGATTGTAGGAAACTGTTAAAGAAATGAGATCTCTCACCCAGAGGCTGGTCTGTTGGCTCCTCTGACATATGTAGGGCTTCTTCATGGTTAGACCACCTTTTTTTCAGCCACTTAAAACTATCTCCTTTTGTTCTGTCCTCTCTGTGAAGATTTTCGTGGAAATTTAAACTCACTTCCAGATGTTTTCTCAGAGATATATTAGCTGGTTCCAGGGAGACATGCATACAAGTATTTTGTATCATACTGCAAAGTTTGGAAGTTTCAGGGGCTCCTTAAGATGATTTCAAATTTTAAAAATGAGTCTTTTCACACAAACACATACTTACACACACATATGCACATCCTATCTCTGGAACCCTCACATCCACCCTCTTGCCCTGTATGTTTAAGGTCTTGTAAGAGAGTTCATATGTCTAGTAAGTTTTCTGACACATTTCTAGCAATTGTGATTTACGTGCATCAGCATCTGGCAAGTCATGGAATGAAATGTTTAAAAAGATATTCCTGACTCCCAGCTTTCCACTTTATAGCTCAAAAGAGGCAGATGTCAATGAAATAACTATAATATGCATGATTATTTAACATGTTCCCACAAGTCTATGTATACACATGGCTGCTCCACTAGACAATTTGTGCTATCCAAGAGAACTGTCCCATGATGCCAAGTGGGACAGTCTTGTATGTACCACCTGTGATTCAGAGCCACTCAAATATAGCTGTATGCCTTTATCATACCTTGAACAAACTAGATTTGGCCATTTGTAACCTAGATATTCCCAGAAGAACCCACAGACTATATTGGCTTAATGGCCTCTAAAGACTCAGATTTCTCAAACAACCACACAGGAATGCATACTCCCATGTGCTTTTATGGCTAACCAAAGCAAAGGGCAAGTATGAAATTTAGAAAACATGCTATTTCAGTAGATTACTAGTCATACTGATGTTCCCATATGACAGTGGGCAGCCATCTATCACTGTTCCAGGGTCTCTTGGAATCATTTCCATCTTGGCAGCCACTGGTGAGGGACTTCTTCCCTTATTGCTGCACAGATTATAAGAGGAGCCTAATGCTTGATTTCATCATTCACAGCATCCTTCTAAAAACCGACCCTTCATACTGCACTTTGTGCCACTCTGCATGTGAATGTGTCCCTCTCCTTGGCTTCTAATTTCTGATGAACAAAGGGCGCATCTGTTTGTGTGACATCTTGAGACTCCTCAGAAAGACAGAGAAGAAACTCAGTGGTAGAAAGGAGATTAGGGATATCACTTGAAAATCCTTTTAACCTTTTGTATTTTGAATCTTAAGTTTATCAGAAAGAATGAAACTAAACAAAGAACAGAGGAAGGTATGTGAATGTTTGTAAAAGATCTACCAAGGGTGAGCTCAGGCCTGCGGGTACCTAGAAAAGGCACCATTGAGAATGTCCAGAGTTCTTTAGAGTACTCCTCACCCACACAGGAAGTCCCATGCCATCTGGCCTCCAGCACCCCATGAGCAGGGCACCCTGTGAACTCTGTAGCTACTACACCATGTGTATGAGGTGTGATTAAAAACAATAGAGTGAATGGCTGTTGCCCACTCTGATCTAAAAGAAAGGCAGACTTCCCAGTCCTCTGCTACAAGCAACGTCAGCGGGGAGCCACCAATATAGTTTACCTCTGAAGCAGCCACAAAGGCAAAGATGAATACCCTGAGTGACAAGGAACCACGAGGGCAAAGTTTGGCTGGGGTAATTTCCTGGCATCCTTTGAGGAAGCAGACTATTAAGACAGACTCACCTGGAATTTTCTTCATAAGAAGTTTCAGCCATGACCACCTGATAAGACTATTAGATCTTTGCCCTTGGATTCAAAACCCAGCATCTCCATCACACAAGGTTACACAGCTGGGCCAGGCAGGCACCTACTGTTCCCAGGGGCCAAGAAGTATTCTCTGAAACCATCACATCATCAGATACTTCTGTCTCTGTCTCTGTCTCTGTTTCTCTCTGTCTCTGTCTCCCTTTCTGTCTCTCTGTCTCTGTCTCTCTGTCTCTCATTTTTCTTATAAATCTTTTAGAAAGTAAAAAGATGTAAAAATATAGAATGTCCATGAACCAGCATTTAGAACTTTAAACTATTAACTTTTAACTCTTATCTTCTTTGCTGTATTATTTAGTAAGATGATTCACACTAGATGCTGTAGTGTCCCACCCAGATCCCCGTTCAGGAATCAACAATTTATTTCTTGTTATAGCCTGACTGTTTGAAAATTTATATGTTAAAATTGTTATCTCTTTCATAGGCAATTAACTCATAAATGAGATCAGTATTTTTACAAAGGGAATGTGAGACAGTTGCCCCGTTCCTTATACTATGTGAGGACAAAAGAAAAAGAAACTATCTTTACCAGACACCAAGTCCGCCAGTGTTTTGATCTTGAATTTCACAGCTTCCAGAAAAAAAAAAAATGAGAAGTAAGTATCAATCACTTGTGAGCCACCCAGCTTACAGTACTTTGTTATAGCAGTCTGGGTACACGAGGGCAGTCCCCTACCTACTACTAGGGCTGCCAGGAGACCATGCTCAGCTAGCTGCCAGCAATTTAGGGGACCGCTTGACTGAAGAAAACTGCTCCCTCTGGTTGTACCTCCTTTTTGGAAAAGCCCAAAGTCAATGGCTGATAATAAAGAAAATGGGGTGCAGGCTCCCCCCAACTCTTTAGCTTAATCTCTCTAGTGCCTGCCTTGTAACCCAATCCTGCTGCCTTCCTCCCTCCCACAGAGGTGGTATTGCTCAAGAGAACACTCCCTAATGAGCCCAGCAAACTAATCTTCTGTGTGTTCCTGTGTGTGATTTCCTGTTGCCCTAGAAAACTCAATTTGAGACAAAGACCTCCAGACATAATCTAAGCCTTTTAACCTTCCAGTTTATTCTTATCCCTATCTTCCCATAGGCACAACATGAAATCTTTTGTTTGTACTGAGTTTATGTTTTAACTGCATATAACTTTAAACCTGTAAATAGTATGTGTACTTAATGCTAAGTACTTAAAATTGTACAGTTTTAAATACAGACAAATAATAAACTATACTTTCATTCCACAACTTTCTTTATTGTTCAGGATTGTTGCATGCTCTCTTAAAATGATACATTGCCTGATGTAATCATTTTAATTCGTTTCTGATAATCTATATGTATTATAGAAGTGGCACATTGTGTTAATCCTGCTATCACTAAACTCTTAAAATTGTTTTGCACTTCACTACAGCCAACAAGACTTTAGCACAGGTCCTAGTTCTGCATGTGCCTAGACGTGGAGTTGTTGAGGAACGTCTGCTTCTCTCTCTACTAGCTATGCATACTTCTCTCCATAGTGGTCAGGTATCTATGCCTACCTCAGTGGTGTTCTCATTTCACCATATTCTCACTGGCACTTAATTTTCTCAAGGTGAAAAATCATTACTGGTCTTGTGGGTATGAAATTGTATCTTATTGTTATTTGACTTAAGCTTCTAAAATTAATATGAATGAGGTTTAGAAAAAGTTATAGATAGAAGAGAAAAAATTCAGGTTTTTACCTCACAATACTTAATCACATCTGTTCTTTTGTGGTTTCCAATGTGCATTAGTAATAAACTTTTCCTCTGAGAAATGACCTCGCTGCATCTTGTAGGGTTTTGTATCAAGTTTTTACATTATTCTTTGTTTAATTAACAAATATTCTTTGAGTACTATGCATTACCCATCATTCTGGATGCTGAAAGTATAAATTTGTAAAATAGTTTGTAAGTACCATGAATTAAAATTTAGTTTTCAATCGTAAGAGCATTCTTTTTCTTATATCTTTTTTCCACTAGTTTCTAAATTTACTGCCCTAAGAACAGAAAAAAATGTTGTGTGTAGTTTCAGTTACTTGGAATTAGTATAATTTTTTGTTTCCTAGTTCCTAAGTAATTATTATAAATGTACTTTTGGTGAAAAAATGATATGCATTTTCTGTTTCAGAACATATAAGCATTTTTTGTGTCTTTATTACCAAAATTTGAATTCTCTAGTTAGTATTTAGTCAGATTCTAAATAAAGGGTGTTGCATGTCTATGAACTGCTAAACTGACAGAGAAATAACACTTCTCAATATTTTGATGATTTGCCCTTCATATTTTAACTCTACACTGTTTAAATGCATATGATTTAATCATTATTATATCTCTGTTTATTTCTTTTATCATAGCCTCCCAAAATTAATTAAGAATATAATGAATTTCACATCAAAGGACTAGCCAGAGTATTAAAGAGAATTTGCCAGAGGATTTTAAAGTTTGCTTGCACAAATAAACTCATTTGTTTATTTATGAACTACTTGTCTATTCTGTGACAGACACTCCTGTATTTGAGTGTATATTGATGTACAAAACTCATATGGACTTTTCCCTCAAACGATTAACAAGAGAGACAGAGATCGTTTAAATAAACTCAACTTCATATTTAATAGCATAGGAGAGAATGCTTGAGAAGAGAGAAGTGACACTTGCGGATCAAGGAGGTTCATTCTGTGGAAAAGAAAAACATAGATCCGACCTGAAGAATGTGCAAGCTTGGCTAAGTAAACAGTGAGGAAGAAAAAGTTTAAAACTGTTTACATTATAAGCAATGGAATAAAAGAGAATAAAGCTGTCTTGCTTTGACACATATAATTGTGTGGAAATTTCAAAACAATCTACAGATGAAGTATAAGAATCAGGAATAGATTTTGGTGATTCAGGGTCAAATATCAAAATCAAACATATTTCTCTAGCTCAAGAATAAAAATGCAACATTAATATTTTTAAATAATATTTATGTTACTAAAAATTATCAGTTGCACTTCCTTAGAATAAATAACACAAGATGAACAAGAATTTCATAAAGAAAACTCTAAGAGTTTAAAGACAGAAATTAAGGGACAGTAAATAAATGGAAATATAAACATGGCAATTCCCTTCAAGTGAATCTATTAATCCAGTGCAATGCCGGTACAATCCTCACCTTGGGGAATTGGCAAGAACATCATAAAAGCAATGTAAAAGGCAGAGGTCCATGCATGGCCAAAACTCAAGTAAATAAAGAATTAAGGAGTAAGGCTTTCTCCAGATTTACAGCAGCATTAGTATGCAATAATAGTCTAGAGATGTAGTCGTGGTCCAATGGAATAGACAGCCAACAAACTCAAAACTTATATATGAATGCTTAAATCATGCCAAGCAGCAGTGGTGAAAATTGCCTCATAAATAATGTGCTGGGTGGCTGAATATCCACTTGGAAAAATGTAGATTGGGACTGCACTGTCACACAACACACAGAAGTCAAATAACTATAAAAAGAAGAGCTATAAATTTTATTTTTTATTTTAAAAAGCAAAATAGAAAAAGGATGGATATGATACAGAATTTCAAAAAAAGTAGGAAATTAACACTAATTAATATATTACATACGTTATCTTAGAAGTAATTGCTCAGGTTACAAGATTTAGGCATGAAAAAAATGATCAGACAAAGAAAGCACGAACTGTACTTTTGAATGAACTAACAGAGATAAATTTTCATTGGAAATATCTTTGCGCATTTAGGTTTTATGAAGAAACTCAAAAATCTAACCATAAAGAAAAATATAGGTGAACTTGACTATAGTAAAGTTCATAACAGCTTACCACTAATTAAGCAAAAAGACAACCATAAAGAGATATTTGTAGTACATTCAACTAACAAGAGGATGCTAGTTTGTATACATATGAAAGATTCCCAGATCAACAATAAAAATATTAAAAAAATGAGCAAAAGCCTTGAACAAGCACTTCACAGATATCTAATTAGCAATAGGCAAAAGAAGATGTGCTCCACTTCATCAGTAATCAGGGAAATGCACATTAAATATACTTTGAGGTTGAAGCTACCCAGTAGAATGGTCCAAACTAAAAATACTAAAAATACTAAGTGGGAGAATATGGAGCAGCTGCCCCTCTCAATCATGGCTAAGGAAGCAGAAACTGGTCCAACTAATTAGAGTAAATTTTAGTTGTATGCAATTAAGCAAACGATATACACACTTTATGAACCAGTAGGACCACACATAGATGTTTACCATGGAGAAAGGTGTACTTACCCTCCCAGAAATACAGACCAGAATACTCATAGCAGTATTATGTGCACTAGCCCTAATCTGGCAAATGACATTGTCTTTTGATGCTAGAGTAAACAGGCAAAATTTCAGACTGCATCTTCATTCACTATAAGAATAAAAGAAAGTAAACCTACTCTCAGCATAGGTAAATCTCAAAAATATCATAACGAGTAAAAGAATCCAGACACAATTGAGTACCCACCATAGCATTCCCTTGAAGTACTTTTCAAAGCCAGGCCAAATTAAACTCTAGGAAGGACACACACCTTATAGTAAAACTATAAGGAAAGCAAAGGAAGCAGGGTGGTGGGAGGATGTGATAGAGAAAGAGCTTCACTCCACACCCAGGAAGCAGACAGGAAGAAGTGTGAGACCCAGCAATGCCATGCAAGAGCACACGCCACCAACCAAAGACCTCCCAACAGGCCCTGCCTCTTAAAAATTCTACCACCTCCCTGTAGCACCACCCTGGGAACTAATTCTCCAGCCCAACAGCCTTTGAGGCCCACATCCAAATATAGGGCCTTAAACAGCACTGAGAAGATCACCTTGTCCTGCCCTGATGATGTCCCCACAACACTATTGTTACAGGCAACTAAGTTACATAGAAATATTACAGGCAGTCAGCCACGGTTAGGTCCTCAAGGGAGCCAGTGCAGAAGCCTAGATACCTTGCAACTGTGGGGGAGACAGATAGCTCCTGCTGTGGCCAGGCCTCAAGACAAAAGATCAAATAAATGCACTCACATCCTAAGGATTCATATTCTAAATAGCTCTCTATCACCCTGAGGAAGCCTGGAGTCACCATCCCAACCCCCTACAGGAAAAGTCACTGCTCTCTAAGCATGCCCATTTCCCATGTGACTCACTTCTCTCTTTTGTCCCTGATTTAATCAGTTTTACCTGAGCAATTAATCTTATTGGTTAACCATAGTTTTGTTCCACTTCATGCCCACCTTGTGAATTCCCAGGTTTTCCCCAACTTGGACCTGTCTCAACTCATGGTTTTACTCTAGAAAATTCTCTAGAAAAAGACTGAGTCTTTGCAACCTGCTTGGGACCCCTTCTGTCTCTCACACAGAAGCTTTCTTTCTCTCAATAAATATATTCTGCACTTAATCTCCATTGTTCTTAAAATTCATTATTCAATTTTAGAGAATACAAACTCATACAGGACATATAGTAGGTTGGTAGTTTCATTCCCCTGTATCACTAGGGGCACGGTCTTGGAGGAGGACCTGCATGGAGAACTCTCAAAGCTCTGTCCCTGGTTTAAAAGGCTGGGGCTTGGAACTGCCCCAAGACAGAGTTGTTGTCACAAAAGGTAAAGGGTTTTATTTGTGCTTTTTAAACTGTACTGTTTTACATTTAGTTCTTTAAGAAGAAATATTGTTTTGAGATCCAAAGTGTTGACAAGAGCCTGTGTCTCTTTTCTCTGAAAGCAGCCTCTCTGGACATCCCTTGTGTTAGAGTGACTGATTTTCCTGGGCCTCCCATGACTTCACCAAGGACTTTCCCCCCAGGAGCTGGTGTTTCCACACTGATGTCATGACCTGAAGATCAACAGTTATTTCACTGTGTGCTGCTTTTATCAAAAACAATAAATGGCAGGCACATTCTTGACTAGTAGGAATCACTCCCAGCCTTAACCCCAGATTGGGAATCCAGACACCTGATGGCTGAGCCTATATAGGGCAGGTGCTCTAGATTAGCCTGGTGATGATTTGCTTCTACCCAGCATACTAAAGGCCTTTCTTCTTCTCCCTGGCCCTTATTAGCATCAAAGCTGACAGGGATCTAACTGAACCATATACCTTGGGCAGCTGCATTATCATACCACATGCTCCTATTCATTTCTTTCCTTTTTTATTGAACAAGTTATTTATGGCTCCACAGGATCATAAATGTTATGGCAGTGAAAAAAAGTCAAGCTGAGAATTTCTTGTTTGACCCTGTGTTGTTGACACGTCTATTTAGATCTCAAAATTAAAATTGCATTTCCACAAAGTCCTCAAGAATATAGCAAAGGACACCACAGTGCTACATTTCATGACAGAAAAGCATTCAATTATGCATATATTATGGCAGATAAAAGTAAGCCCTTTGTTAATTTGAGTCACTAGGATTTATTAATCACTTATTGTGTGCAAAGCATTGTCTGAGGAACTACAGTAGCTCTGAAATGCAAAGAGGAATGACATGCAGACTCTACTTCCTATGGCAGTCACAGTCAGACCAGCAGAAGCTTGTGAATAATTAAACTCCAAACTCAAATGCAAGGTAAAATAACTTCAGGGCTAAGTGGTAAATTATAAAAGCCATAGAAATTGAGAAATTAGCTCTAACAAAAAAACAGAAAAATCTTGGTAGAGAGACAACAAAGTCAGATTTTCTCACTAAAGCTGCACTTTCTAGTTCTTGCTACACCAAAGGCAGGTCTGACAGATGCTCATGGGCCCTGCAAGACCCTGTTTATCATAGTGGTCTCGTCCTCTTCCTCCTGCTCTGCACTGAGTTACTAACTGAATTCTTGCTCCCTGGGCTGCTTTTTTCTGCTTCTAACCTACAATCTTATTCCCATAACCACATCAAAATCAGAATAAAATTCTAATAGACAGTATCAGTACCTGGATACTGATACTGGACAGTCCCATGTTGCCCTTGAGATGAACACAAGTTCTTAGGGAGCAAGTGATCTGCTCCTCTGTTCTTGCTTACATGTAGATCCTCAATGCCTGGCACTTGCCCTGATTAGCTCTCTGGTGGAGTTCCCTTTCCCACACATCCCAGTCCACATATTCCCATGACATCTAATTATCTGTCACATCTCACCAAGGACAGCACCTGCTCTGTGACTTAAATCTGCATTGTGTGGCTTCCTGCTTATCACTGCTATGGCATCTGGCACAGGACTGACCAATGTGAATCCCCACCCTGTTTTACAACTTCCTGCTAACTAGACTAGGGTCCTCATGTTGCTACAATTATCTGTAACAAGACCAAGAGCAATTAGAGACCCAAGAGACTTTTCTCCAGCACCTAGAATAGTGCCTGACCCATACTAGTTTCTTATACATAAGAAAGATTTGGTAAAATCTGGACGACAGTGAGAAACATCAACACACACAGAAGCTAGGCAGCATAAACATATGGATATAATGAGAAATTATATTGGAAAACAAGTTAAGGCCAGATTACAGATGGTCTTAAATATTAATTTAAGAAGTTAAAAGAGAGAACTTCTTTTGCTACCAAAAAGGATTTATTGCCCCATCTGAACAATCACACAGAACCAGACAAAACACACATAGCAACAGTTTTCAAAACACCAGACAACAAGCATTGAGGAATAGGGATCTGTGGGAGCCAGGTTTGTTACCCTTGTGAATCTATGAGAGCCTCTCCTGATGCTATTAGAGCTTTAAGTCACAACACAGGAAAACAGAACTCAGGTGGAGCCCAGTGCCAAGGAGATAGAACTCAGGTTCTGGAAGTCAAGGTAACTAAAGTTGGCAAAGCAGAGTTCTGATGAAGGATGTTTCACAGAGAGAAGGACCTGACCTTCTGCCAAAGGATGCCCTAGTATATTCAGTAAAGTAATGGTCAGGATGGAAAGGAGTACAGGAAGCCTACACAATCTCAGGAATATGCTACCCCAAAAGATTAAAACTATGTAAGTATGTATAAGTATCAAGTGCTTATTTCCACCAACCAGACTTGGAAATCTCATAATTCATGGTGCACTGGGGAAAATATTCAGGAAGTTCTTGCCTCCATACTGAGGATAATTAATTCTGGAAAGTGTGGTGCTATGAATCTACCTAACAAATCAGAGAAGCAAGGCATGAAAGAATCAAACTATTTCCGTATTACCTAGGTGCAGAGCAAAGATCAGTAATACTTATGGGTATAGAAAAACACCCACCGAGGAGATTGCAAGATGGCCGACTGAGGAGCAGCACAAGAGAGCCTCTCTGAGGAAAAAATAAATAAAAACAACTCAGACGCTGGAATCTCGCAACATGGAGAAAGCCAGACAAAAGGAGAGGAATTCTCACGACACAGGAAGAAACTGAGGAAAAAGAAAAAGAAAGAAGAAAGAAGAAAAAGAAGCATGGACAGAGGGCTGGAGCTGGGCAAGCCCTGATCGCTGTACCAGCCCGTCTTAAAGTCAGGTGAGTTAGGATCGAGCTGAGATCGCGGCTCTGCCAAGAGTGGGGGTTGGTGAACTCCACACCCTCCGCTGGAGGAGGCGCTGCGGCAGGGAATGAAAACAGCCAGTCAAGCTGCATGAACTTTGGTGAGTGATGGGAACTGCAATCCCCAAACTGGGAGGACTGGCTGAGTGACATTTTGGAGTTGGGCAGCAACATTTTGGAGCTGGGCAGGGCCAGCTTGAATCAAAAACCGAGGCGGCTTCTGCTGATGACTTCTAGTCCAAAGCAGATTGGTGGGATCTGCTTGGGCAGGGCCACTCCCCTGGTTGAAACCCAATAGCCAAGGACGAGACTTTTCTGGGCCAGTGGCATCCCCAGGGAACATACAAACTTGAAGCATAAATTGGTTGACTGGCATAGGGGGAGGAGCCAGCTCTCAGCCTGCAACTCGCAGATTCGCAGTAGACTGGGGGGAGGTACTTCCCTAGCAAGAGTGCTGCAAAAAAAAACTGTACACAAAACAAAAGGCCCAGAGACCTCCACCACCCACCTGTCTGAAGGGGGCTGAAAACATGACTAGACAGAGAAAGAGCAAAAGGTCCCCAACTGTGGAACCAGGGAAAGTGAGTCCAACAGAGGTAAATGCAGAGGAGGTTGAGAGCAGCAAACCTGTAATGTCAGAAACAGCCTCATCAGAAATAAAGAAATACATCCGTGACCTCATCATCAAATTTAAATCTGAAATTCTAACTCAGGTGAAGCAAGATATAAGAAGATTAATAAAAGAAGTCCTGGGTAATCCTCGAGTAGGCACAAATGAAAAATAGAGGAACCCAGAGAAAGGAGAGAAGCCTTTGATGAAGAATATAAACAAAATCTAGAATATATGAAACAGATCCAAAGAGAATATCAGGAAATTAAAAACTCCATTGAAACCTGGCAAAATCTTTTAACAGAAACTAAAGACAAACTTTCAAAACTTGAAGATAGATTTACAAAGTATGATCGTGAAAGGAAGGATCTCTTAAAAATAACAAGGAACCAGGAAGCAATGATACAAAGGCTAGAAGATGACAAGAGGATTTATAATCTAAGAATAAAATATGTGAATGAAGATGCAGCAACAAATACAAATGAAATAAAAAGTCTATTCACAGAAATAATTAAGGAAAACTTCCCAAACATAGGTAACGGAAGTGAAGTTCAGATAAATGAGGCATATAGAACTCCAGCCAGCTACAACCCAAACAGATCTACACCCAGACATATACTAATCAGGATCCCAGAAATCCATCACAAGAATAGAATATTAAAAGTGGTCAAAGAAAAGAAACAGATTACCTATAAAGGAAAACTCATCAGAATCACAGCAAACTTCTCAATGCAAACCATCAAATCAAGAAGAGATTGGAGTGAAATATTCCAAGCCCTGAAAGAAAATAACCTCCAACCCAGAATGATGTACCTTGCAAAACAGTCTCTCAAAATTAATGGAGAGACAAGATATTTCCACGACAAAGAGGAACTGGGGGGGTTTGTGACCACCAACCCAACCCTGCAAAGAATACTGAAGGACATTCTAGAGAGAGAGAAGAAAACCACCAGGGTTCCAGGAATAATGGCAGAAAGGCCTCAAAGAAAGGGGCAGACAGTGGAATGAAGGAGAAAAGTAAACAAATAACAACATAAAAATAGCATGGCAAAGATAAGACAGAGAAAATTGGTTATATCACTGTTTTATCTGGACTGATTTTTTTTTTGAATCTGGTATACTTGAAAGTGTCGAGTCTGAGAGTAGGGGCAACTACTCTGAAGATGACAGGATTCAATAGGATACCCATTCTGGTTTGATTGTTAACTGCCTTTGAAGTCCTATAATGTCTCCAATGTTTAGATTTTATTAATTGTGTAAAGCAATGCTAAGTTTATATTATATTTGATGATATAGACAATTTTATTGAAAATAACAAGAGACATCATAGTGACTACCATAGATCACCTAGTGTTGTGTTTTGTATGTTCTTTTCATTTTGTGTTTCTCTAGGAATTTGTTTTGTTGACTTGTTTTGATTTGTTTCTCCCTCTAACATAGAAAGGCTAGGTATATGTGTAGAGACTTATACATGTGTAGAACTTCTAAGTAGTTTATAAGAATGGATTATAGTTATTATAAAGATAAAAAAAGGAAAAGAGATTATTCTAAAGGATATAACTGCATGTATGTTTGAGTGTGTGGAATTAAAAACCATGTTGCTAAAGTTTTAGTTGGATGGATGAGCAAAACTGACTGCAGTCTCACTGTTTGGATGTCCGCTTTGTGGACTTACTTTTGTAACTTGAACAACTGCATCTAAGAGAAAGTATGTAATTATCAACTAGTGACTTTTTACTGGTTACTATTTTTGTTTTTTTTCTGTTTTGTTTTTGAGATTTTGTATTGTTTCTACCATCTTTTGGTTTCAAAATTTTTTCTCAAGTAAAAAAATTTAAAAAAAAAGCAAGAGGAGGAAAAGAAAGTGCTCTAAAATAGATAACTGTATGTAACTTAAGTGTGTAGGATTGATAACCATTTTACTAAGTTTTTGTTGGATTGGTGAACAGAACTGTTTGCAGCCTCACTGTTTGAATGTCCACTTTGTATGCTTTAATTTTGTAACTTGAATGATTATATCCAAGAAGATAATATGTAATGTATCAAATAGTGATTTCTTACTGTTTCTTTTTTTTTTTTTTTGAAATTCTGTATTGTTTCTACCCTTTTTTCTGTTTTGCTTCCCCCCTCTTTAAATAAAAGAAAAAAAAAGAAAAACACCCACCACCTAAGTAGAATGCCTGGCCTCCAATCAAAGTTGAACAAGCTTACAAATAAACAGAGAAACACAACCCATAATAAGAAGAATAATTAACCACTCAAAACCAATTCAGAGCAGACACCAATATCAGATTAATAGACAAGATGTCAAAAATCATTACAAGTGTATTCTGTGTGTTCAAAAGTGGCATGAAAACATAAAAGATAGAAACAAAACAGAAATTTTAAAGTCAAAAATACCAGTGTCTGAAATGAAAATTGTAGTAGATAGACAATCATATGGTGAAGAAGAAAGGAAAAGCAAACCTATCATGTTGCATAAGAAACTATTCCAAACAGAGCACAAAGAGATGAAATAAAGCAAAGCAAAAAGACCATCTTTTGCTTTTGGGACAACTTCAAGAAATACAATATACCTGTAAATTGAGTCTGTGAGAGGGTTGATGGGAGGGCAGAGGAAAAATTGAAGAAATAGTGGCAGAGAATCTTTCTGTTTGATAAAACAATAACAGATCCTGAGGCACATCATGATTAAAATGGCAAAAATCTGTGATAAATAGAAAAAATCTAAACCAGAGAAAAAAAGGAGCCATTCCACACAGGAAAACAAAGATAAGGATGACTGCACATTATTGCTCTGAAATAAGGAGGAAGACAAGAGAGTGACATCTTTAAATGACTGAGAGGAAAACTGTCAACCTGGAATTCTGTGCCTAGAAGGTCATTCAAAACAAAAGATTAAATGAAGACATTTTCAGAAATATTAAATCTGAAAGGATATACAACAAGAAGTCCTGCACTACCAGCAGTGTGAAAGGAGGTAAAGAAAAAAAGATGCTGGATGGAAATCTAGCTCTGCAGAGAAAAGCGAACCCTGAGGATGCTACTGACTTTGGCAAATATGTAGAAGGTCCCCATGTTACATAAATATTATTGAAAGTTAATTGATTTTAAAACAGCAATGTGTGCTGAGTTGTTAACACATGTATAAATACATGACTAACAAAGACTAGGAGGAGAATACCATTACAATGCTATTATAATTCTCTTTCATGATAATTTGCAGTATAGCATCATTCAAGATAGAGAAGTATGATAAGTAAGTGTGTATGACAAACAGTAAGTACTCACTAGATTTTACAAAAAGGCTTGATAAACTATACAACAAGAGACAAAATAAAATAGAATCATAAGGAAACAGAAAAAGAAAAGAGAAACAAGAGATAGGAAGAACAGAAAGAGGTATCAAGCTTGACTTAATCTTTTTTCTTTTTTTTTTCTTTTTTTAAATTTTATTTTACAGAGAATAAAACAAAAGAGGATAGAGGAAGAGATCCAAGATGGCCAACTGATAGGTAGCACAATAGAGAGCCTCTCTGAGAAAAGCAACTCAGATGCTAGAATCTAACACCATGGAGAAGACAGACAAAAGGAGAGGAATTCTCACAACCCAGGAAGAAACTGAGGAGAAAGAAAAAAAATTAATAAAAAAAAAGAAGTGTGGGCGGAGGGCTGGAGCTGGGCACGCTCTGGTCACTGTACTGGGCACATTTTAGAGTCAGGTAACTCATGATCAAGCTGAGGTCGTGGCCCCACTGAGAGTGGGGGTCGGTGAGCTCAAGACCCTTGACGGAAAGAGGTGCTGCAACAGAGTGGAAATAGCGAACTGAGCTGCATGGACTTTGGTGAGTGCTAGGAAATAGATTCCCCAGAGTGGGATGAACGGCTAGATAACATATTGGATTTGGGCAGGACAGGCTTGAATTAACAACTGAGGCAGCTTCAGTTGGTGGCTCCTGTTCCAAAGCAAATTGGTGGGATCTGCTTGGGCTGGGCCATGCCCCTGGTCAGGACCCAATAGCTAGGGATGAGGCTGTCCCAAACCTGTGACATCTGCAGGGCACACAAACATACTGAAGACACTCACTGGATGTCTGTCTTAAAGGGGAGGGACTGGCCCACATCACTCCTGCATGCACCTCACAGATCAACAACAAATAGGAGAGGGCAACACTTCCCTAGCTAGTATGCTGCAGAAAAACTGTAAGCAATATGAAAAGGAACTAAGACCTCCACCATTCACATGTTTGAAAGAAACCAGAAACATGACAAGACAGAGAAACAACAAAAAGCCCCCAACCACCGACCCAGGGAAAATAAGTCTAGGAAAGGTAAATACAGAGGAGATTGGGGGCAGCAAACATGCAATATCAGACACAGCCTCATCCGAAATAAAGAAATACTTCCATGACCTCATCGAAGAATTTAAATCTGAAATTCTAACTCAGGTGAAACAAGATATAAGAAGATTAATTTTAAAAAAATGCTGGGTACTCCTCAAGATGACACAAATGGAAGAATGGAGGAACCCAGAGAAAGGAGAGAAGCCTTTGATGAAGAATATAAACAAAATCTAGAATACATGAAACAGATCCAAAGAGAATATCAGGAAATTAAAAACTCCATTGAAAGCTGGCAAAACTTCTTAACAGAAACTCAAGACAGACTTTCAAAACTTGAAGATAGATTTGCAATGTATGATCACAAAAGGAAGGATCTCTTAAAAATAACAAGGAACCAGGAAGTAACTATACAAAGGCTAGAAGATGACAAGACGATTTATAGCTTAAGAATAAAAAATGTGAACAAAGAAGCAGGGAAAAATACAAATGAAATAAAAAGCCTATTAACAAAAATAATTAAGGAAAACTTCCAAAACATAGGAAATGGAAGTGATATTCAGATACGTGAGGCATACAGAACTCCAGACAGCTACAACCAAAACAGATCTACACCCAGACATATACTAATCAGGATCCCAGAAATCCATCACAAGAACAGAATATTAAAAGCAGTCAGAGAAAAGAAACAGATTACCTATAAAAGAAAACTCAGGAAAATCACAGCAGACTTCTTGATGCAAACTATCAAATCAAGAAGAGCTTGGAGTGAAATATTCCAAGTCCTGAATGAAAATAACCTCCAACCCAGAATAATATACCCTGCAAAACTGTCTCTCAAAATTAATGAAGAGACAAGATATTTCCACGACAAAGAGGAACTGGGGGAGTTAGTGACCACCAATCCAACCCTGCAAAGAATATTGAAGGACATTCTAGAGAGAGAGAGAAGAAAATCACCAAGATTCCAGGAACAATGGCAGAAGGGCCTCACTGAAAGGGGCAGACAATGGAATGAAGGAGAAAGGTAAACAACAATGACAGAATAATAGCATAGCAGAGATGAGGCAGAGAAGATTGGCTATACTGCTATTTTGCCTTGACTGATTTTATTCAAATCTGTTATGTTTGATAGTATCAAGTCTGAGAGTAGAGGCAACTACTCTGAAGATTACAAGATTCAAGAGGATACCCATTCTGGTTTAATTATTAACTGCCTTTGAAGTCCTATAATGTCTCCAATGTTTGGTTTTTATTAATAGTGCTATGTACTGATAAGCTTAATTATACTATGCTTGATGATATAGACAATTTTATTGAAAATAACAAGAGACATCATAATAACTACCATAGTTCACCTAGTGTTGTAGTTTTATATGTCCTTTTCATTTCCATTTTTCTAGGAATTTGTTTTGTTGACTTGTTTTGATTTGTTTTTCCCTCTAATGCAGAAAGGCTAGGTATACATGTAGAGACTTATACATGTGCAGAATTTCTAAACAGTTTACAAGAATTGATTATAGTTATTTTTAAAAAAAGAGAGGAAAAGAAAGTATAATAGAGGATAGAACTGCATGTATGTTTAAGTGTGTAGGATTGATAACTATATTACTAAGTTTTTGTTGATAGATGAACAGAACTGATTGCAGTCTCATGGTTTAAATGTCTACTTTGTATGCTTTACTTTTATAATTAAAACAACTACTTCTAAGAGGAAAATATGTAATTATCAACTAGGGATTTCTTACTGGTTTTTAGTTTTTGTGGGTTTTTTTGAAATTTTGTATTATTTCTATGCTCTTTCTGTTTGTTTTTTTTTCTTTAAATAAAAATTTTTTTAAAAAGAGAACAGAATAAATCAGATCAGAACAGAACAATACAAGCAACACAGCACTTCACAAGACAATTGGATATCAACAGTAACTACCATAATGTCTCTTTCTTTGAAAAAGTTTAGTATAGATTCACACACAATAATATCAAACATAACAAAATAGAATAAAAGCATTCAAGAGAATGAAAATATTACAATGCATTCTTAACCAAATAACAGAAAATGAACAATGGCTACTATAATATCTTATTTTCCATAAAAATTTGTTTACACTATCATACATATTAAAATCCAATAAGACACAATGTGATAGAACCAATGAACAGAAGAACAAAAGCATGGTAGGACTTCAAAGCAAGATGATATTAAATCTGCAATGGCTGCCATATTGTCTTGTTTTCTTCAAAGTAGCTGTTCATACCATCACACATAATAAGGTCAAACAAAACAGAATAAAACCATTCCAACCAATGAGTCAAAATATTATATGACTTCAAAGCAATATGATGGGGAAACATGATTACCATAGAATCTTATGTATTCTTACCATTTCTTACACTAGGGAGACTATATGGTATTTGTACATGTGAGTTTGATTTATTTTGCTTATGAGTATGCTCCCAACTTGCATCCATTTATTTATAAATATCTCAATGTGATCATTCTTTATAGCTGAGTAGTACTCCATTGTATAAAAGTACCAGAATTTTTTTATCCATTCCTCAGTTGATAGGCACATAGGTTGTTTCCAAGATCTGACTATTACAAATTGTGCTGCTATAAACATGGGTTCATATATATCACTGTGGTATGATGTTTTCAGTTCTTTTGGGAATATGCCAAGAGTGGAAGAGCTGGATCAAATAGGACTTCCAACCCCAGCTTTTTGAGGAATCTCCAGATTGACTTCCACAGTTGTGGCATCAGTCTACACTACCACCAACAGTGCAGAAGAGTTCCATTTTCCCCACAGCCTCTCCAGCATTTGTTGTTGCTAGTTTTGTTGATCCGGGCCATTCTTTCTGGAGTGAGATGGAATCTCAGTGTGGATTTAATTTGCATTTCTCTAATGACCAATGATGATGAACATTTCTTTGAACGTACAGAAACTCTTTAATAAGATGTGATCTCAGTTATTGATTCTGGGAAGTATTTCCCATGCAGTTTGGTTCTTATTCATGGATTCTCTACCTACCCCTATGTCTTCAAGAGTTTAACCTACTTCCAACAGATTTAGTGTTTCTGTTTTAACATTTAGATCTTTGATCCATTTAGATTTTAGTTTAGTACATGGTGATAGGCACAGGTCTAGTTTTAGTTTTCAGCATATGGATAGCCAGTTTTTCCAGCACCATTTATTAAAGAGACTATCGTTCTTCCAGTGGACATGTTTGGCCCCTTTATCAAAGATAAGGTGGTTGAGTGTGTTCATAGTTGTGGTTGTATCCTCTAGTCATTTCCACTGATCTTCAGATCTGTTTTTAGTCCAGCACCATGTTGATTTTATTCCAGTAGCTTTGTAGTATAACTTCAAGTCAGGGGTTGTGATGCCTCCTGCCTTGCCTCTGCTGCTTAGAATTGCCTTTGCTATTCTAGGTCTATTCTGGGTCCAGATGAATTTTAGGAGTGATATCTCTAGATCTATGAGGTATGCTAGTGGTATTTTCATTGGGATTGCATTGAATCTGTATAACAATTTTTGGAGAATGGCGATTTTCACAATATTTATTCTTCCTATCCATGAACAAGGGATGTCTTTCCATTTTCTGAGGTCCTCTTCAATTTCTTTTTCAGGGTATTATAATTTTCCCTGTATAGCTCTTTTACTTCTTTCATTAGATTAATTCCTGAGTATTTCATTTTATTGGATGCTAGTGTCAAGGGTGTGGCTTCTTTTATGTCTCTCTCAGTGATTTTGTTGTTATTATATAGGAATGCTATTGATTTTTGAGTACTGACTTTATATCCAGCTATGTTGCAGAATTTATTTATTATATCTAGGAGTCTTTCAACAGAGTTTTGGGGGTCTTCTATGTAGAGTATCATGTCATCTGCAAATAATGATAATTTAACTTCCTGTTTTCCTATCTTTACTCCTTTTATTTCTCTCTCTTGTCTAATTGCTCTGGCTAATATTTCCAGCACTATGTTGAATAGGAGAAGTGATAAAGGACATCCTTGTCTTGTGTCTGATTTTAAGGTAAAGGATTTCAATTTTTGACCATTTTAGATGACGCTGGCTATTGGTTTGTCATAGATGGCCTTTATCATATTGAGATAAAGACCACCTATTCCAATTCTCTGTAAGGTTCTTTTCATGAATTGGTGTTGTATCTTATCAAAGGCTTTTTCTGTATCTATAGAAATAATCACGTGATTCTTACTTTTGGCTCTATTGATATGGTGGATTACATTTATTGATTTGCATATGTTGAACCATCCCTGCATACCTGGGATGAATCCCACTTGGTCTTGGTGTATAATCTTCTTGATGATTTGCTGCATCCTGTTTCTCAATATTTTATTGAGAACTTTTGCATCTATGTTCATTATTAGGGAGATTGGCTTGTAGTTCTCTTTTTTAGTTGGGTCTTTCTCAGGTTTTGGTACTAGAGTAATATTTGCTTCCAAGAATGACTTAGGGAGAATTGCTTCCCTTTCAATTTCATTGAAGAGTTTGAGTAGTGTCGGCATTAGTCTTTGTATTTCTTGTATAATTCTTCAGTGAATCTGTCTGGGCCTGGGCTCTTCTTTGTTGGTAAGGACTTAATTATATTTTCAACTTCATTAATAGAAATTGAGTTATTTAGAAGTTTTACATCTTCTTGATCCAGCTTTGGTGGTTCATATATTTCTAGGAATCTGTCCATCTCTTCTGTGTTATCAAATCTATGACAGTAGAAGTTTTCAAAATAGGTGTCGATGATCTTCTATATTTCCACAGAGTCAGTAGTGACATCATCTTTTTCATTTCATTTTGCATGAATTTGAGTCTTTTCTTTCCTTTTTTAAATTAGGTTGGCTAGGGGCTTATCAATTTTATTTATTCTTTCAAAGAACCAACTCTTGGATTCATTGACTCTTTGTATTGTTTTCTTAGTCCCTATTGCATTAATTTCTGCTCTCTTCCTCATAATTTCCTCCCTTTTTTGGCTTTGGGCTTGGCTTGCTCTTCTTTTTCTAGACATTTGAGGTGTAGTATCAGGTCGTTTATTTGTGTTTGTTCTGTTTTCCTAATGTGGGAACTTAGTGCAATAAATTTACCTCTGAGGACTGCTTTCATTGCATCCCATAGATTCCAGTAAGTTATACTTGTATTTTCATTTACTTATAGATTTTGTTTAATTTCTTCTTTAATTTTCTCTATGACCCATTGATTGCTCAAGAGTGTAGTATTCAGTAGTGACCTGCTTTTAACTCTTTGAGCCATTCTTGGTTTGAAGTTCACATTGTCTGCAAACAGAATAGTTATTCCAGATTTTTTTTTGAGTTCCTGTTGCATGAAGTATTGTTTTCCATCCTTGGACTTTCAGTCTCTGAATTTCTTTTTGGGTTAGATGGGTTTCTTGTAGACAGCATATGGTTGGCTGTTGTTTCTTGATCCTTTCTGCCAGTCTGTTTCTTTTAATTGGTAAATTGAGGCCATTTACATTAATGGTTATAAATGTTATGTATCTTTTTATTGTTGACATATTATCTTTCTGCTGTTGTATCTTTACCTTTCCATTCTGTTTAATTGTCTGTCTTGGTTAATGGTTTTTTCCTATGTGTATC
Organism: Hydrochoerus hydrochaeris; assembly: GCA_004027455.1. Lineage (NCBI taxonomy): Eukaryota > Metazoa > Chordata > Mammalia > Rodentia > Hydrochaeridae > Hydrochoerus > Hydrochoerus hydrochaeris. The sequence goes on along the minus strand of PVLA01002571.1, from coordinate 79,317 downwards.
TAGAATGTCTTTGAGTATTCTTTACAGGGGTGGTTTGGTGATCATGAAGTTCTTCAGCTGTTCTTTGTCATGGAAGTATCTTATTTCTCCATCCATTTTGAAGGACAGTTTTTCAGGGTACATCAGTCTGGGTTGGAAGTCATTTTCTTTTAGGATCTGAAATATCTCACTCCATGCTCCTCTTGACTTCATTGTTAGTGTTGAGAAGTCTGCTGTGATTCTGATAGGTTTTCCTTTATAGGTGATCTGTCTTTTCTCTCTAACAGCTTTTAATATTCTGTTCTTATGTTGGATTTCTGGGATGGTGATTATTATATTTCTGGGTGTAGTTTTATTTTGGTTATGGCCATTTGGAGTTCTATATGCTTTACTAATCTGTATGTCAGTTTCCATTCTCATGTTTGGGAAATTTTCAGCTATTACTTCTGTAAATAACCTCTTGATATCATTTGTGTTGTCCCTTTCTTTTTCATTTATCCCTATTAATCTTGTGTTGTTTTTCTTTGCATCATCTTGCAGCTGTCGAATTATTATTTCCTGATTCCTTGTTATTTTTAAAAGGTCTTTCCTTTCCTGTTCACCAGCTGCAATCTTATTGTCAAGGTCTTAGATTCTATCTTCACTTTTGTTGAGGTGGTTTTGGCAACTTTCAATAGAATTTTTGATTTCCTGTATATCTCTTTGAATCTGCTTCATGTATTCTCTTTGTTTTTTTATACTGTTCATTCAGGGATTCTATCTTTTTGCTTTGTTCCTCTAATTTTTTAGCTGTGTCTTCTTTAGATGCATTCACTATTTCTTTCACTACTTTTATCATTTCTTCTCTTACCTGGGAGGTTATTTCTGATTTGAGTGCCTTTATAGCTTCCCATACTTGTTTCTTTATTTCAGTTGATATTATTTCAGGTATTTCAGGTGTATGACTAGTATTTTCTTGAATGTACATGGCTCCCAGGCTTTCTTGGGAAGGGCTGGAGGTTTGAGATTGCATTTGGTCTTTCATTTTATCATTTTCCTATATTTCCATGTTTTGAGTGATGTTTCCAAAGTTTCCCTGGGCATATTAGAAGTTACCTCTTGCACCCTCCACTCCTGGGACTCACAGGCCTTGGCTCCCCTCTCAGCATGAACCTGGCTTCCCTGGGTGAATGAAGGTCATTGGGCATGGTCCACTCAAGCCCATGAAACCTCTCAAGTCTAGTCCAGCATCCTAGGGGGCTGGGCAAGCACCCAAGTACCAGGAGTGATGTCCCAAACTCTCCCCAGGCCAGTGCCAGGAAGCTGGAATTCACCTTGCAGCATGGGCCTAACTCCCCTCTTGGCACAGTCCTGGTCCCCTGACAGAGATCTAGACATCTCTTGAGAAGTTGACCATATGCAATGTAGGAAATAGGGGAGATTTCCTTCTATCATCTCTTTGAAGGCAAATATTGTTATCACTCTTTTGCTTTGTTCTAATTAATGATACAGCTCTATTCAATGTTGTTTTGATAAGTTCTAGAATGTCCTGTATTGCCTTTGATTTGGCTATACCTTATTGAAAGAACAACTGCTGTGAAGATAATGGGATATACTATGCTACCTTTTAATTGGTGAATTGAGGCCATTTATGTTAATGGTTATACCTGTTATGTATCATTTTATTGTTGACATGTTGTCTTTCTGCTGTTGTATCTTTACCTTTCCATTCTGTTTAATTGTCTATCTTGCTTAGTGGTTTTTTCCTATGTGTATCTAGAATGGTACTGTTATACCAGTAACCTGTTGAGGGTTTCTGTGTCAATTTCACTACACTCTCTCAGTTGGCTTTGTTCCATCTTGTTCTGTTGCATTTTGCTACCTTCAAAATAATAAAAAATTGAAATAAATAAATAAAAGATAAAAAGTGAATAACAGCAAAACAGATCATTAAGGTACCGAGCAAGCTGAAACATGATATAACTAAACAGATAATGGACTTGAAAAGCAAAAGGAGGAAAAGAAAGTGCTCTAAAGGATATAACTGCATGTATGTTTAAGTGTATAGGATTGATGACCATGTTGCTGTGTTTTTGTTGGATTGTTGAATGGAACTGTTCACAGCCTCACTGTTTGAATGCCCACCTGGTATGCTTTAATTTTGTAACTTGAACAACTATATCTAGAAGACAATGTGTAATTTATCGACTAGTGATTTCTTACTGTTTATTTTTTTCTTTTTCTTCAAAATTCTGTATTGTTTCTTCCTTTTTTTCTGTTTTGCTTTTTTTCCTCTTTAAATAATTTTTTTTTAATTTTTATAAAAAGATCTCTGGGCATTGTCCACACAAGACCAAGAAACCTCTCCAAGCTAGTCCAATGTCCTAGGGGCTGGGTGGGTACCCAAGCACCCTGAGTGATGTCCCAAACTCTCCCCAGGCCAGGGCCAGTGAGTTGGAATTCCCCTTGCAGCACGGTCCTGGCTCCTCTTTCGGCGCGGGCCTAACTCCCCTCACTTGACTTAATCTTAACTAATTAATGCTTATGTTAAATGTAATTTGACTAAATATTCCAACTGAAATTCTGAAATTGTCAGATTGGATGAAAATCCAAGCCCCTAGAATTTCCTGTGAGAAGCATACTCTAAATATAACTATAAAATAAGTTAAATAGCAAAAGGAATATATATATATATGTGTATATATATATATATATATATATATATATATATATATATCTGAACCAATCATTTTATATCAGACCAAACTGTCTCAGAGCAAAGATTTTTGTGGTGGTAACAGTGCTGGGGATGCAGCCTAGGGCCTTACACAGGCTAAGCAAGTACTGTACCACTGAGTTACAACTCCCAGCCCAAGACAAAAATTATAACTGTAGAGATTCAAAAGCCGTTTAATTAATTTCAATTCATTAAGAAGCACAAATGATGTCAAACCTGTATGAACTTAACACAGGTTCACAACACATTAAACTAACAAATAAAAGAGATATAACTGGAAAGGGAAAAGAGAATTGAATTATTATACTCATATATTCTAGGGCCTTTTCCTTAATAAATGACTGAAGAAATTGAAAGAAAATCATCAAGGACGTAGCACATTTCAACATCATTAATAAACCTGACTAGTATTTATAGGACACATTACCCAACCACAAAAGAATGAACATTCTTTTCAAGTTTGCACATAAAACTTACCAAGAAAGATCCTATCTCAGACTATAACTCTAAAACAATTTTCAAAGGATCCAAATTTATAAAACTACGAGTTCTGACAAAAATAGAATTCAATAAGAAATTAACACCATACAGATACCTGAACATGATCAGATATTAGAAAACAAAAACATGCTTTCAAGTTAATCTATAGGTCAAAAAAGAGTCCAAAAGTATGTTGAACTGATAGAAAATGAAAATATACCATATAGAAGTGAGAGAGTCAGGCATGGTGGCAATTGGGTGGTACTTGGAAGGCTAAGGCAGGAGGATCGCTGCAAGTTCAAAGCCAGCCTGTGCTATATAGTGAGTCCATGCTAGACAGAACTACATGGGAAGACACTGCCAAAGAAAGAAAGAGAGAAAGAAAGAAGAAAGAAAGAAGAAAGAAAGAAAGAAAGAAAGAAAGAAAGAAAGAAAGAAAGAAAGAAAGAAAGAGAAAGAGAGAGAGAGAGAGAGAGAGAGAGAGGGAGAGAGAGAGAAAGAAAGAAAGAAAGAAAGAAAGAAAGAAAGAAAGAAAGAAAGAGAGGGACACAGATATCAGTACTTAGAGTGAAATTTATGGCACCAAATGAAGATAACAATATACAATGCATCAATTATTTTTACTCTCCTATTATGTTGTTTTGAAATTCTGCTTTTTTTCTTCTTTTTATAATAAATAAAAAATTAACATTAGAGGAAATATCTTAAATTCAGGACCACATCTTCTCTTTAAGAAACTAGAATACAGGGTGATGTCACTGCCTAATTATTAAAAGAGTCAAAGGTGAACTTTATGAATAAATTTAAGCCTACATATTTAAAACATAGATGAAGTAAGAGATTTCTTGAAAGGTAAAAAAACAACAAAAATTCACCCAAAAGACTGACAGTGTTGATAATTCTATATTTAGTAATGAACTTAAATCTTCTACAAGTAAACACACAAACTCACAATACATATTCTGGGACCAGATGATTTTCTAGGAAATTCTGCCCAACACTTAAGGATGAAATACATCCTATCATTTCACCAATATATGTTCATGAAGTTGAAGAGGAGTGAATACTTCTTCATGAATTCTCTGAAGCCAGCTTTATCCTAATTTCAAAATGTATTATCAAATAAAATTCTAGAGACCACATATACGTAGATGAACTAATATGCAAATATTTTAGAAAATTATCTACAATATATATTAAAAGAACAAAATACCATGATTAATTATGGAGTCTTTCCAGAAAAGCAGTTTTTACAACATTTGAAAATCCACCAATGCAATTTGCCATATTAACAAACTAAGGAAACTGAAAACTATACAATCATCTCAATTGAACAGAAAGGGATTTTATAAAATACAGGATCTATTCCCATAAAAATCTACCATCAAACAAGAAATCAAGTGAACTCTGCTGACCAGGTAAGAAGCATGTGTGAGGAGTTACATTTGACATGATCGGTTGTGAAAGAGCAAAAACTTCCCTGAAACCAAGGATTATGAAGATATCTACTCTCAGAACTTCTACTCAGCATTGCACCAGAGGCCTTTCAGTCTAGAAGAAAGAAAAGGCATACAAATTGGTGAGTACAACTGACTATTCTTAGATGACATGATCCCTGATGACAAAAATGCAGTGCAATCTATGAAAGCTTACTGAAAAAAAATGAGTGAAATTAGCAAGGTTGCAGGATAATGCATTAATGTTCAAAGCTCAATTTTATTCTTTTATCCTGGCAAAAAATCAGAAATTTAAAATTTAAAACATTGCTTACAAGAGCATGAAAATATGAAAAAGATAAATCTGAAGAATGACATTATAAACTAAAAACTACAAAATGTTACCAAAACATATTAAAGAATTAAATAAGTGGAGATATAAACCTTGCACATGGTTAGAAGACAATGTTATTAACATGCCAATTTCTCCCAAATTGGCTTAGAGACTCAGTGCTATGCCAACAAAAATTCCATTATGACTTTTTGGTGAAACTCTCAAACTTATTCCAAAGTCATACATAATTTCAAAAAGACCAAAATAATGAATGATAATGTTGCAAAAAAATTGGGAGGATATCTCTTTATGATTTGAAGTTTTACTATAAAGTTGCACTAAGCAAAAAATGTATTATAATTTTGAAAATAGACAAGTCACAAGAACAAAGTAGAGAATCTAACAACAGACATGTAAGTACAGACACTCACTTTTGACAAAGATGCAAAATCATTCACTGGGAAAAATTAGTTTACAGTAAATGATGCTGAAACAATCAATTTCTATATGCAAAATATGTCAAAGCCTCCTTATATACACAAAATTTAACTCAAAATAATTTTTAAACATAAACGTGCAATCTAAACTCTAAGCTCTCTAAAGGTTTTCACCAAAAAAGAAATATGGCTATTAAATAATCCATAAAATATCCTCTATAACATTTTCATTAGAAAAATGTAAATTAAAACCACAGTAAGGAACCACTACAAGCCTATTTAAATTGCAAAATTCCTTAATATTTCCCATACTAAATGTTGCTGAGGTTATGCGGAAACTAGCACTTTCATGTATACAAAACAACTCAAAGGTTTTTTTAAAACTAAGGAAGGTTAGGGGGAAGGGGGTGGAGAGAAGAATCAAGATATATTATTTCATGTACAAATTCCCTATGATGAATGTGATCATTATGTATATAAAAAGTAAACAAAAATTAATTAAGAAAAGTTTTCCAGACATATGCATTTAACACATGATCTTTTGAGTCCACTTTCAGATGTCTACCCAAGTGTAAATAAAACACAAATCCATACAAAGATTTGTCCATGAATGTTCATGGAAGCTTTATTTGTAATATCCACAAATTGAGAATCGGAAGAATTTCTGCCATGAAGTGGATGGTTAGACATCCAGTGGGATGTACAAACAATGGAACATTTCTCAGGAGTAATATGATGGAAGAACATGAATGAATCTCAGAATGAAGCAAAGACAGTGAAGGCAGGCAGAAAACAATTAGTCCATCCTATATGATTTTACCTCTATAAAACTAAAATTGTAGCAATGGAAAATGTGTGGTTGTTTAGGAGAAGAGGCACAGGTAAGGGTCAGGATGGAGACATTAAGAGATATAAAAACAGTTGTGGAATGAGGGACAAGTTTATTCTGCTGTTTGTGCTGATATGACAGATATATGCATGGGTTGAAACTTACAGTTGTACACTTTAAATATGTGCAATTTATTAGATGTCAAATATTACTTTTAAAAGTTATCAAATTGAACCTAATAAATAAATACAGTGAGATTCCAAGATACAGGATCACTATAGAATTGTAAATATTTATTTTTTAATATTGTCAGTTCAAAAATTAGGAATATAGTTTCATTCTAAATAGCAAGAAAAATAATAAAATGGGAAAATCTTAGTTTAAAAGTGCCACATCTTTACACTACAAATTTTAAAACACTGCTGAATGAAATTAAAGATATAAATAAATGGAAAGATATCTATGTTCATGGATTAGAAGATTGAATGTTAAATTGGTAATTCTTTCCAAATTAATCTTGATAATAAACTAATCTCTGGCAAAATTCTAATGGGTTATTTTCTAAATTGAATCTAAAATCTGTTACTGAAAAACAAAAACAATTTGGAAAAAACAGAACAATGCTAGAACAAACTTATCTCTGATTTCCAACTTTAATACAAAGCTATTGTTATCTAAAGTGATTTTGGCATGAGGATACGATTGTTATCTAAAGTGATTTTGGCCTAATGGAACTGAATTGGTAGTCCTGAATAAAATTCTTTTGTTTATAATTAATCAATTTTTCATAAAGGTACAAAGATAACTCATTAGGAAGAAGATGACTGTTTTAAAATGTGTTGCTGGGATAATTTTTTTATTTAAAGAAAAAAACAGAAAAAATGGTAGAAATAATATAGAATTTCAAAAAAATATTAACATTAATAAATCACTAGTTGATAAATTACATATTGTCCCTTATAAATAGTTGTTCAAGTTACAAAATCAAAGCATAAAAAGTAGACATTCAAACATTGACACTGTAAACCATTCTGTTCAATGATCCAATGAAAACTTAGAAATATGGTTATCTGTCTTACACACTTAAACATACATACAGTTATACCCTTTAGAGCACTTTCCTTCCCTTTCATTTTTACAATATCTATTATACATTTTGGATCTTATTACTCTTTTAGTTTTTATTACTTTTTTACACTAGAGAGACAATGTGGTGCAGCCACTTCAGGAAATAGTCTTTCAGGTTCTTAAAAAGTTGCATACAAATTTCCCAGACAACTCAGTAATTATGTTTTTAAGCATCCACACAAGAAATGTAAAAATTTATGTCTTTCTACAAATATTTGCACATTTCTTTGCTGCATTGTTCTTAATTCCTCCTAAATGTTGGCAACAACCTAAATGTTCACCAAATGCACAGACAATAGAATACTATTCTGCCATAAACGAGAACTACCTAGGTATGCTATGGCATGGATGAACCTCAGAAGCATTATGTTTAGTGAAAGAAACCAGACAGACAAATCTATATATTGCATGACTCAGATTGTAAGAAATGTCCAGAAAAGAAAAGGAAGAAAGTTAGATTAGTGGATGCCTAGGGCAGACACATATGCACAAGAGTTCCTGATTTATGTTGCTTGCTGTGCAATTTCAATAATTTATTAAAAATTATAGCATTGTACACTTGAAGAGATTGTACATATAAAAAGATAAAATATGCAAAATGCACCTTAACTGAGACAAGTTAAAACATAGTGATTCTAGGAAGTTTAGGAAAGGGTGTCTAGAAAAGTTTTTGGGACTTTTGATGATCCAATATGTACTTATACTTGCCTCAGTAGCACATGTACCAACATGTACATTAGGAAGCTAACTTCTGTAGTTATAGGAAGGACAGATAAAATATGTTAGAACAGCAGTTCTGAATTAAAAAAATTACTAAGTATGTCACTTTCAGTCAAATGCAAAATTAGTATATAAGATCTGAGGTTAGCTGTGGTGTATTTCAAAAGCTCATTCAATAAAAAAAAAAACACACTTTCTTAGCTTCCTAACTCCCCAAGATCCCACCAAATCAAGTAAAGTTAAAGAAAGTGCAGGTTATCAGGTGATGGTTTCTCTCTCACAGCCATTACTCTGTCCACTGTGACATTTGACAAATGTTGATGTAGGCTAAACACTTTGCTCTCCTTGTGCAGCACAGTTCTGTTTCCTGTCGCAGCATATCATGTTAATGTGACAAGTTGGAAATATGACAGTGGTGATGTTCTGTGCCAAAACCATTCAGCAGGTGACAGAACTGCCTTCCCTGTTTGAAATGATGCCATCTGCCAATTGCAAATAAGTGACACCTGAAAAAAACTCCAAAGTAGAGGTTGACAAAAGATGAAATATATACCAATCCAACCTCTGATAGTGACAGTGTCTCATTCTGATGCAAATTCATTATACGAGTCAAAGATATAATTTTTGCAACATAAACTTGCACTACTCATATTAAGAGAATTGGACTTTGTGACAATTTCTTGCTTAGATCTCTAGATAAGAGTTGTCACTTTAACTTCCTTTAAAATTTTCTCTTGTGTCTCCTATCATGCAATCCTTCTTCACACATTTTCTTGGAGTCATTAATATTTGGATTTTCATCTTCATTTACTTTGAACTGCAATGGATGTTAAGCAGTATACCACCGCCAGGCAGAAACCTGTCTTTTTCAGTTTTCATTTTTACAGTCATCAACTCTCGTTCATATCACTAGGGAGGGATCATCCCCTCACATTGATCTGAAATGGAACCAGCCTCAATGCAGCACATGGCCAAGGTTAAAATGAGTAAGACATAATCTCTTCATTTGAGGATCATGAGTGGATAATATGCACTACTGAAGCAATCTTTACAAAATACGAAGCAGTCACAGAAGTACAAACTGAATGATGGATATATGAAATTTTACTTGGGCAGGGCTAATTTAAAGCTTTGGAGAGGGATCTGGATGAAAGCAAGAGAATATAAAGTTGAAGAGATTGGAAATGTCCAGGGGCTCTCAATTAAAGAACCACTGGAACAGAGAATATAAAAGTTAGGCTGATACATGGAGTTCATGAAGGAAAGGGAAGAGATGGAGTTAGGGTAAGGAGCGTCTTTCCAATGGTCCCATAGCAATGTGGGCTACCTCAGAAGGATTCAGAAGACACTGATCATCTGTCCTCAAATGGAAGTTTAAATGCCAAGCATGGAAAAAGATCCAGTGATATGACCTACCATTTCTCTTCCAACACTTATTCTGTGATGAAAGGTGATCAATATTCTTCCAACACTAACATTGTATAATTTTATACATTGTATAATTATATGCTGAAGTATTAAATTAAGGAAAAATTATGCTAAGCATGGTTTAAGGATGAAGAAAAAGTTATACTACATATCTGAAAGTATTAATAAAATAATTTCAGAAGGATACACATTCACGCACATGTGTGTATGTGTGTGCATGCGTGTGTGTGTGTTTATGTTACTAGAGATTGAACCAGAGTTGGGCTACATTCACAGCTCTCCTTTAAGATTTTCTTTTTGAGACAGAGTCTCGTTACATCTCTAAGTTGTCCACTGACCTTGAACTTGCAATCCTCTGGGTTCATCCTCCCAGGGCACTGGGATTATAGGGATGCACCACCACTCCTACAGAGTTTATAAGTTTTAAAGGAGTGAACTTCAGTTATTGAGAAAACACAACTACATATGCTACTTTATGGTAAACCATTGACTTTTTATGATTTTATTATCAAAATCAGTATTACAAAAATTATAATAATCAAAAAAGTATTTACCCCAAAATTCATGAGATTTTACTTTTGATCCCTAACATTGAGGCAGCACAGGCAAGAAGAAATAGCCAGAGCCATTCCTGTGCACCCGTTGCCATTGTAAATGCATGCTTCCTGCAGGCAGCCAGCACAGGTTGGGATGACCGGACAGACACACCCCTGTGTGCCTGCTGCCATCAGAGAAAGTCCCAGTGTAGCCACACAGACGAAGAGAACAAGCAGCCCTGCCACCATACTCCCATGGCTATCAGGGAAGCCTCAGTGTAGTTGTGTAGGCATGAAGAAGCCTGCCCCATGTCCCACTGCCTCCACAGGAACCTGAGTTAAGAGAAACCCAAGTGCCTGGGCCATGCCCCTACACCATGGAGAATCAGTCAACAAGGGAGACATTTGAGACCCAAAACTAGCTTGTTGGGAAGAATCTAGGAAAATGTCAAAACAAAAAAGCAAATGACAACCTCAGACCTCCATCACACACAGAACAAGTCTGGGAGATACAGTCATGAAAGAAAGTGGAAGTTACACACCTAAAATCTCTGAAAGAATATCAACTAAAGTAAAGAAACAACTTCATGAGGCTTTCAAAGTAATCAGATAAGAAATAATATCACAGATCAAAGAGAAATCAAAAAGATAATGAAAGAATTGCTGAGGATATCTAAAGAAGACATAGATTTTAAAAAGAGGAGTATAGGAAAATGATGGAAACTTTAAATGAACAATATAGGAAGGAATCACAATGCATGAAACAGATTCAAATAGATATTTAGGAAATTAAATACTCCACTGAAAGCTGGTAAAGTCACTGGAAAGAGACTGAAGATAGACTTTCAAACCTTGAAGATAGGATTACAGCTAGTGATCATGAAAGGAAAGATCTCAAAAATAACAAGAAACTAGGAAATAACAATTTAACAGCTACAAGATGACACAAAGAAAAACAGTTTAACACTGATAAGTCAATGAAAAAGCAGGGGTCAACACAAATGACATAAGAAGACATAAGTAATAGCAGAAAACCTCCCAAATGTGAGAAAAGGACCTGGCATGCAGATAAGCAAGGCATATAGAACTCCAACTAACCATAATCAAAATAAATCTACACCCAGGCATATAAAATTCAAGATCCCAGAAAATCGGCACAGTAACAGAATATTAAATGTTGTTAGAGAAAAACACACCTATAAAGGAAAACCTATCAGAATCATGGCAGACTTTCAACATAAATCAAGTTGAGAAGAGTTTGGAGTGAAGTGTTTCAAATCCTGAAAGAAAACAACTTCCAATTCAGATTGATGTACCCTGCAAAGCTATCTTTCAAAATTGATGGAAAAATAAGTTACTACTTTGATAAAGAACAATTCGAGGAATTCATGACCACCAAACCAATAGTACAAAGAGAACTGAAGGACATTCAAGAAAGAGATAAAGATTACCATGGTTCCAGCAACAGAAGCAGAGGAAGATCACCAAACAGGGCAGGGAAATCGAATGGAAGGGAAAAGTAGGGGGACCAACAGCATGAAGATAGTATGGCAAAGGCAAGCCAATGCATGCTGGTTGTAACAATTAATGTTGATGGCCTTGATTCACTAATAAAAAGAAACACAGGGAGAGTTGATTAAGAAACAAGATCCATTGATATGTTGTGTATAGGAAACACAATTAACTCAAAAGGAAATTCATAGACCAAAAGTCAAAGGTGAGAAAACAATGTTTTATGTGACAGGAAATCAGAAAAAAGCAGGGGTAGCTTGCCTATGATCTACAGAATGGATAAGAAAAGCATGGTATTTTTATACAGTGGAAAGCTACTTATCTGTAAAGAAGGTTATTCATGAAGCTCTTGTAGGTAAATGGATGCAACTTGAGAGAATGTTCATGGGTAAAAGAGTTCAGACACATATGGGTGAACATCATGTTATCTCTCTAGCATAAAATATTTAAGAAGTTAATGGAATCCAAAATGTACAATAGATAGTGCGAAAGTGATAGGGAAGGAAACATCTAAAAAGGGAAGGTGGTAACCACTGTTAATTTCCTATTATCTTATTTTTGATTCCTGTATAATTTTCCTTGTTTGGTTTCTTGTTTTGTTTGATTTTATTGTGTCTGATGATATGGGAAGCTATTCTGAAGATAACAAGATAGATTTTGGTAGCCATTGTTGATTTTCTATTATCTGATTTTGAAGTCCTGTATTGTTTTCATCGTTTTGTTTTGATTGGTTTTATTATGCTTTGTTTTGTTTGATTTTATTATGTCTGATGATATGGACAGCTATTTTGAAGAAAACAAGAGACATTATGGTAACCACTGTTGATTTCCTATTATCTTGTTTTGAAGTTCTGTATCACTTTCATTGTTCTGTTCTAATTAGCTTTATTCTATTTTATTTTGTTCAGTTTTATTCTGTTTAAAAGAAAATTTTTTAAAAGTCCCTAAAATTTAGGCAAGAAAGTTTTGGTAACTCTTTTGACTAAATAAAGTGAAAATCCTTAAATGTCATCAAATTTGTAACATCCATGAATTTTCAAAATGTATAAATTTCTGTGTTAGGACTTCTGTTTGAGGCAGTATGGCAGAAATAGTCAAACTGGGAAGCCAAAAACATTGTGAAATCTGAGGACTAATGAGTTAAATGAAGAAATAACATCTTCTAGGTGTGTGCCACAGGGAGCTGGGACATCAGGGTGGCAGACAGCTTCCTTCAGTGTTTCACAGTATTTTGGCTTCCCAGTTTGACTATTTATGCCATACTGCCTCAAACAGAAGTCCTTCCTCTTCCTTCTAGGGAGTCTGGAAACCTAGACTCATCCCACTGTCCTTTGAGACCCTGAAAAGAGCTAGAGATAGAACAATGAAGGGCAGATACCTTTGTCTAGTGAAAGGCAGGGTCACAGTGGTAGCTGTACAGCTTTGCTGTAGTTAGTGAAGTCAGCAGTAAGGAACAAGAAGTGAACTTGGAGCAAGGATAGTGAGAATTAATTGATAGTTGTTAGAGCCCCCATTTCTGCATTGGACAGTGTAGGGCCCAGATGACCATCAAGAGGGATGGATGCCACTCAACTCCCACCTTCTCAGCACCAGGCAATGTTCCCTCTGGCCACTTCTGTACAAAATACTGACTTCTTTTCTATTCTTTTATTATTACATAATAATAAAAAGGTGTTTGCCTTCAACAAATCATCAGAGATTATTTATTTAAGAGCCCTAAAATTTCTGCAGAAGACTATTTCCAAGTCATCTTGGCCAAGTTAACCCAGAATAAAGCCAAAACAAAATATTTCTATTAGAAAAGCTCATCTTAAAATGCTGGAAAAATATTAGACATAATTTCAAGTTGCTTGAAATAAATTAAGAAAATTCTCAGATTCTACAAGCAAAACTATTATCTGAAATTAGGTGAGTGCCGAATCTGATGGACACCCTGGTTCAGTACTGATTCAGTAACCTGGGATTTCCCAGTCCTGTGCTTGCAGTGACCCAGTGTAAAACTACAGCAAAATGAAAATAATGAGGAAACTTGAGTCTTGCTTGGTAGCTATCCTTTTACTATCTGTCATATTCAAGCAATACAAGATGAAGGTTCAGATAAAAAGAGTCCCAGGCAGGAAGTCCACTGTGTTCCAGATAGAGGCAAATCTAAATTCTTTCCCAGAGTCCTAAATATAAATAAATAATTAGTAAACATAAGGCAAAAATGAAGGCAAATGGGAAACAATTAAAAGAAATAGTGTTATGCCTTATATCTAGATATCCCCTGAAAAGCTCTCATATATGGGACCTAGTAGAGTAGGTCTACAGTATATAAACATGGCTTAAGGGTGTAAAGTAGATAAATTATTCTACTGATTGGTTTAGGATAGTTCTGGGTGTGGGTGCTGGAAAGGCTTACCCCGGGTGTGGGTGGCACCCACCAGGAGTCCTGTAGCCTGGATAACATAAAAGAGAAAGGAAGGCTCACTGTTACTGCTGCTGCCCTCTGCCTGCCCGCCATTCATGATCTGTTTCTCCTCGTGATGCCTCTCTACCATGCCACCCCGCCTTGAAGTCAAATGACTGTGGATTGAAACCTCTGCAAACTGTGAGCCAAAATAAATCTTTCCACTTTTAACTCGTTGGTATCATATATTTTGTCCCAGCAATGAAAAAATAATCAAGACAAATAGTAAACTGCATGATCAAGCTTAAAGATGCTTCAGACATTACAATATTTTATTTCAAAATATAAAATAATTGTATGCACTGTCATCAAAGAAAAAGAGACACAAATATTAGTAAAAAGTAAGAAGTAGCAGGAAGATGTTAAATAAGCAGAGAAATTCTAAAATAAATTAAATATATATGTATATTAAAATGCATGGATTTAAAAGCAAATGAACTGCACGCATAGGTGATAAATCAGTGGGACAGTAAATCTGAGAAATTATAAAGAGTAGAGCACAAAGATAAATGGAAAATTGACAAGAAAGATATTCATTGTACATTTATTGGAAATTTCAGAAAAAAGCACAAGACTGGGAAGAGGCAGTATTTGAAGATATACATCTGAGGTATAAAGACATAAATTCTTGAACTCACAAATACAATGAATACCAGAGAATAAATAAAAATAAATCTACATTATAATATATCACAGGGAAATTATAAAACATTAAATTCAAAGATCTTAGAAGCATCTGAAAGGAGAGCAAATTAATGAAAAGTGGAATAACAGGCTCACAGCTGCCTTCTCACATGACAATAGTGGCCAGAAAACAAGGGATTCATGTCTTCAAAGAGCTGAGAAAATGTGATTCTCCATCCAGAGAAACAAGCAGTTACAAAACCTAAAGAACTAACACAAAATAGTAACACTTTAAGCATGAAATACCAAATTTGTAGAGAGCATATCCTCACAAAGAGACTCTATGCACATATTTCTGGGAGAAAAAATGATTCCAGAAGAAATTTCTGAGATTGAAAAAGTATCTATGGAAAAAAATGGCAAATATGAGAAAGTTAAATAAGCACTAACTATATTCCTTTTTATTTTAAAGAGAAAAAACTAGAAATAAAATATAACAATATCAAATTAATATAAGAGTAACAAGAATTAATATATTGCACATTGTTATCTTCATAGTAGTTACTGTGTTCTTTAAAAATTGATAGATATTTACTAATTTGTGAACACAAAAATAGTGAAATTTTAAATTCCTCTTCTGAAAATGGCAGATTAGGACATTTGAATCTTTTTTTCATTGTTGTTATCTTGCTATTATGCTTATTAGTACATGTTTGCAGTACATAATGATCACATTTATCATGAGGAATTTGTACATAACACATCTTAATCCCTTTTTACTTGTAAAATCTCTATTTCCATTTTTTCAATTCTTTTTTATTCATCTTCTTTCCTTCCCCTCCACTCCTTCTCCTATCTCTTGTTCCCCTTCCCAATTTAAAAGAATCCCCTCACTTTCTATTATCTATCTTTGATTTTGCCCCTTATTTATGTTTTTGGTTTCTTATATAAAAGAAACCATAGCTATGTGGTTCATTTATTTCACTTAATATTATGGTTTTAAAGTACAACCACTTACCTACAAGTGACTCAAGTTTGATTTTATTCTTCTTTATAGAACAGTTGTATTCCATTGTATGTAAGCACCACATTTTTTATGCATTCATCTGTTGTTAGGCATACAGGCTATTTTTAGGATTTAACTATTATAAATTGTGCTGCTATGAATGCAGGTATGCATGGATCACTGTAACACAGTGACTGTAACTCTTTTGGGAAGGAACCTAGAAGGACAATGGCTGGGACAAATGGAATTTCTACTTTCAGATCTTTGAAGGTTCTCCACCTGATTTCCATAGTAATTATACTAGTTTACATTCCTACCAATAATGTATGAATTCCTTATTCCTCACAGCCTTGAGAAGATTTATTTGATTTGATTTCTTGATGACAGTCATTCATTCAGCAGTAAGATGGTATAACAGTGTTGTTTTAATTTGCATTTCTCAAGTGACTGGCTATGTTGAACATTTTTTCATGTATTTAGTGGCTATTTGTACTTCTTCTTTTGTGAAATATCTATTCATTTCACTTTCCCATTTTCTGATTAGGTCTTTTATTTTGATGTCTTTAAAAAAATTTTTTTTCTTTAGTTCTTTATATATTCTAGATGTTTGACCACTGTCCATGGAATACTTGGCAAAATATTTTCCTATTCTGTACATTGTCTCTTCACTGTGTTTGTATTTCCTTTGCTGTGAAAAAGCTTTTTAATTGAGATTATCCCATTTGTTGATTCTCAGTACTATTTCTTATTCCACTGGGGTTCTGTTCAGAAAGTGCTTGCCTAAGTCTATGTCTTCAAGAGTTTTACCTATTTTGTCTTCCACTAAGTTAAATATTTCTGTCTTAATATTTAGATCTTTTGATATACTTTGATTTCTGTTTAGTATATAATGACAGAGATGGGTCCAGATTCAATCTTCTTCATGAGGGGAGCCAGTTTTCCCAACATCATTTATTAAAGAGGTTATCTTTAGGAAGACTGGAAGAAGATATTAAAAAGCCCTTTAAAAACACTAGGTATCCAAAATCAGAGGAAGAACATGGCTGGGGGAGATGAGTCCTGTGTTACAGGCTGCTCTTATTTGTGACAGCTTGTATGGTTTCCAGAGAACAAGGCAAGAAGGGTGGGCAATCTATATGACAGCATTGATAAAAAATACAACTCAGCAGACTAGAAAGAATGGAAAACTACCTGAAGTTGATAAAATTGTCTCCACTTTGATACAGTTTATTTATAATAAAACTAAAGAAGAATAAATTTTTATTATTATTGTTATTATTAGGTGATATACTATGTATGATTATATATATAAAAGAAATGTACACACAAATCATTGCAGTTATTAGGAAAGTGTTTTAATTGTTGTATATAAACTCAATGTATGAAAATCAGCTGTATTTCAATATATCAATGAAGTTTTTAAATACAATTTATAAAGACACCATTTATATTGTCAAATATATCAAATACCTAGAACTGCATCTAACAAACAATATTCAAATTCTCCAAAAAGACATCAATGACAGAAATTAAGAAAACTCTACATAAATGCAGAAATAATTCACATTCATTTGATTTGAAGACTTAGTACTATGTCACTGTTTCACAAACTGATCTAAAAATCCCAAATTATCTTTCAAACTTAAAACTTTATCTAAAATTTAAATCAAAAAGCAAAGAACCAGATATTTGCAGGATAGTCTTAAAGAGGAAGAATGATTCAGCATAGCTCGTTCTATCTGACAAGATTAATGATAAAGCTAATATTATTCACACACAAACAAGTATTGATAACTTGTATTGATAACAAGTATTGAGGAGCAAGTGAATTTTTGATGGGAGTGCAAAAACAGTCCAGTCTTTTTGTGGGAATAATGAGCATTATTTCAGACCAGAAAGAGATCCACAGATTGACAGCCTATGTGGACAACTGGTTTTTTTACAAAATAGTCCAGCACAGCAGCAAAAAAGGATGTCATTTCCAGTCAGTGACTCCGGTTGATTGTAAATGGAACTAAATGTGAAAGCAAAACTAAAACTTCTAGAAAACAAAAGTATATTGTGTTTCCCTGACTCAAAGTGGTAAAAATTACTCTAAACAGGAAAAATATTAAATAAAAAGACAGAGTTCATAAATTGCACTGTCCTAAAATTATGAACTTGTATTCATTAGAACTATCCTTAAAGCAGACCAACAGGGTGACAGGAGATATTTCCACCAGGCACAAGAGAACTTATACTAGCAAAGGGATGGATAATGCAGCAGAGAAAATGAGATGGAAGAGGCAATGCACAAGAGAAAACATTCAAACTGAAACTGCTATAAAACATTCAAAATGAAATCTTCTAAAAGTACTAATGTAAGAGATTGCTATGGTAACATCCAATGGTGGTGAAGATCTGGGAAAATGGGAATCCCCACACTATTCTGGTAGGAGTTTAAACTGTAACAAGCTCTCGGGAAAGGCACTGTTATCACTACTATAACAAAAACATTCACTATCAGATATATTTCCCCTCCTATACATACACGCAAAAAAAAAAAGTACAGGAATGTTCAGGACTGAATTGCTCAACATAACTTTAAATTTTAAAAAAATTAAAGTGTCTTACAACAGAATAATGGATGAGTGGATTATGGCTGATTCACATAATGAAGTACTTAAAGTATAATTATTAATGAATAAAGTACAATTATTTTCCAGAAACAGTAATACTCTTACCCTTCTCAAAAGTCAGATCTTCATAATTAAAATACTAAATATGAAAGTGAAGCTATAATACATTGAGAAGAAAATTAAGAACATATTTTTATAAGTTCAAGTTGGAAACAATTTTTAAACAAGAGAAAGAAGCACAAACATAAATAAAAAGATCAATAAATTGAATTTTGTTTAAATTAAATACCAGCTCATGAAACACACCATTAAGCATATTCCAATCATTATTTATAATGGTCGTTTTTAAAAACTAAAAAGAATATTGAGAATATATAAAGAACTCTTCAACTCAATAAAAAAAAAACCTTAAATAGCCGGCAAAGGTAAGGTTCACCTCTTTAATAACTATGAAAATGGGTAGGGAGAACCATAGAAGTATCACTCCACATCCACCCATTGAGGAAAAACTAAAACAAAAATCTTATAATAGCAACTTCTGACAGATAGGAGGTGCCAGGGAATTTTTAATGGGAGTGCAAAAACAGTCCAGTCTTTTTGTGGGAATAACGAGCATTATTTCAGTAAATGGAAAGATTTGTACAACTCATTCCGTGTGTGTGTGTGTGTGTGTGTGTGTGTGTGTTGCTTTTGTGCACTCACAGACAAGTTAAGGAATATTTATTGAAACACTTTATGACAGAAAAAACTGAGTATACCCTATTGAAAGATTAATGATACATAAATCCATATCCATTTAACAGAATCTTACAAAGCAACAAAAATGGATGAACTATGCTTCCTTCCCTTCATTCACCAGGGAAGAATCTCACAGTTTAACATTAAGCAGGAAAGCGACCCCCAAAAGAATGCACAAAGTGTGGTTCCAAAAATATTTTCAGGAATTTGCTTTAAAAAAACAAATTGAAACAGGAACTAAAACAAAATTCAGCTCAGGGCTTATCTCAATTAGGATGAAAGGATGATGTGATGAAGGAGGGCCCACAAAAGCTTCAAATAATCACCAGTTCCCTTCTCCTGAGCTGAGTGGTATGTAGGAACATTTGCCCAATAACATTTATTCATATCTATCATTTTATCTATAAATCCAATATTTTACAAAACATACCTATTATTCTGTGTGACTTTGTTTCTTCTCTTATTCTATAAGTTATTCTTTTTCTCTTTTCTTGGCCCTCCTTTGTTCCATGGGGAACTTCTTACACCACTGTTTCTGTTATGGCTTATCTCTTTGTTCTCCCAAAGCCTATGTGATCATAGGAGAGGAATTTCAAAGGCCACTGCATAGGTTTGTGTGACTGTGAAATAAAGGTGTGATACTGGGATTAAAGGGGTGGGTACTAGAAGCCTCACTCCTTGGATAGATTATACAGGTTAAGAGAGAAGGCAGGCATGCTGCTAATTTTGCTGCTTCTACTATCTACTGTTTGCTGCCTTTTGCCTGCTGTGACATGGACAATTTCTGCTCTGTGTCCCTCTGCCAGGCTTCCTTGGAGCCATCTGACTAGACTGAAATCATTACAAACTTTGAGCTGGAATAAATTCTTTCTTCTTTAACATTGAGTGCTAGTTATTTTGTCTCAGCAATAAGAAAAGTGGCTAAGATGGTTTTCTGGGCTCAGTTCCCTTGAGTCATTCCTATTTTTCTGGCTTCTATTTGGCTTTCTTATGGTTAACTTAAATCAACAGAGCTCTATCTAACCCTTTCCCAGGTTGCTTTAATTCTCACACATTGCTAACACTGATAACTTAAATGTCATGAATGTTAAATGATGCATTGAAAGCATTTGATTATGAGTCTCTCTAGGTGTCATTCACTCCTGTGTGATTCTCTCATTTGGTTAATAGTACTACTGGACACCTAGGATGAGCCCACCGTTGACTTTTGATAATGTATCTTGAATTCTGTGTGACTTGCCTTGCCACACAAGTCTCCAATGCTGCACAGCAGCCACCTGTTCCTTCACTGATGTCAGAAACATTTACAGTCAGAAGTTAGAAATCAAGAATTAACACACATAGAGAACCACAATTACCTGAAATTGTTCTGAATCTCAGAGATTTTACTACAAGCAATATTCCTTGAGGAAAAAAAATGATTTTAAGATTGTACACATTTCCCAGCCAGCAGGGAAAACTAAACTCTTCACTATCATTATCTGTAACAGGTGTGGAGTTCTAGAAGCATCTAGAAAAAATATTGGGAGGAAGCAAGGGACATATGTAAGCACAATAACAGAAAGCAGGACGAGAAGGATAAACAGCACAATAGGTAACTGGTCACATGTGGAACAGCTCAACAAGGGCAATGATGGATATTTTATTGAATTGCTAACCACAGAAACCATGCTGAGAGAAGTGGGGGCAGGTCTGTGGTATGGGATGGTGTTATGATTTGTGTCTGGGTGCCCCCCCAAGCCTCATGCAGTCACGGAGGTGGCTGAATCTAGCATGTGTGATTGGTTCATTGCCTAGCACTGTATTTGGTAGCTTGAGTGCTGCATCTGTCCAGGGGTGGGAAGCCAGCATTCAATATAGGGGAGGGAAAGAGATATGCTTTTCCCTTCTTTTTTTACCCTTTTTTCTCTTTTCACTTGGGGCCACGATGAACGGTAGCCCCTCAGTCATGCCACCCTGCTTTGGAGCCAGCTGTGTAACAACTGAAATCTCTAAAAACTGTAAGATATATAAGCCCTTCCTTCCTTAATTTTGGGTGTCAGGTACTTTGTTTCAACAATAAAAGTAACCAAGACAGAATTTGATACCAGAGCAGTGTGGGTCTTTGCTGTGACTATACCTAAC
The DNA here is from genome assembly GCA_004027455.1 of Hydrochoerus hydrochaeris. Taxonomy (NCBI): domain Eukaryota; kingdom Metazoa; phylum Chordata; class Mammalia; order Rodentia; family Hydrochaeridae; genus Hydrochoerus; species Hydrochoerus hydrochaeris. The sequence goes on along the minus strand of PVLA01002571.1, from coordinate 58,223 downwards.
CATGTGGTTCAAGAGCCTTGGGGAATGGCTTTGGGGAGAGTTTGCAAAGGTTTAGAGGTGTCACCTGAAAGAGTATCCCTGGAACAGTTTGACTGTTCTGTATGGGAGATTCTAGTCAGAGCTTGAAAAACTGGAAAGCTGATAGAAAGTCTACCAGTAAAGACCAGGCTTGGGAGGTTTCTGCTGGGAAGAAGGACTACATTAATTGTTGGATTCCAGACCATGTGTGTTACGGCTTGGCAGAAAGTTTGTTTGCATTTTTCTCATATCCAGAGACATTTCCTGAGACTAAGATTAAGGGTTGCAGACTGATTAATCTGGCAGAAGAAATTTCAAGGCAATCAAATGTTGAGGCAGTGGCGTGGCTAATGTTGGGGGCATTTATTTATTTATTTATACCAGGGAATCAAACTCATGACCTTGCACTTACCAGGCAAACACTAAAAAGTTTGTTTGCATTTTTCTCATATCCAGAGACATTTCCTGAGACTAAGATTAAGGGATGCAGACTGATTAATCTGGCAGAAGAAATTTCAAGGCAATCGAATGTTGAGGCAGTGGCATGGCTAATGTTGCGGGTATTTATTTATTTATTTATACCAGGGAATCAAACTCATGATCTTGCGCTTACCAGGCAAACACTAAGATAAACCCCTAGCCCATGTTGGGGGCTTTTAGCCAGACTTATATTGCAAAGAACAAAGAGCCCAGCAAGGTGATTTAAAATGCTGTGAGTTTGGCCAGAGAGCTGTAGACTGAAAAGACAGAGCTGAGATCGCGATTGCTGAGAAGAAACAGAAAAACAAAAAAGATGAACCACAGACATCACAGGAAGAGTCAGCAGGTCCCCATGATTTGCAGGCTCAAAATTGTAAAAGTGAAAGGCTTTACTTGGAAGAAAAACCTGCAGGGCACCAGGCTCCAGAATGGCGATGAAGGCCACACAAGTTTCCAAAATGGACACGGCTACACCCAGTTCCAGAATGGTGGCAGAACAGAGAATTTGTTCCTCATAATCAAGCTCAGCATTCTAAGCAATCCAGGCACTCAAATGCTACAGCGAAGAGGAAAGCCTGACTACTGCTCCAGCTGGCAGCAGATGTTGGCAGCAGCCATGTGGTGCCATTTTTAGGTGCATGGAGCATGTCTGAATTCTGAGATTAAGACAGCTTTTATCCTGATTTCAGAGAGTCAGTGTGCCCCTGAGAGAGTAATGCATGAAGCTGTGAGTGTGCAGTCAAAGGTGCAATGGAGAACCCAGAAGTTTGGAAAAGCCAGGAGCATAGATCATTTAAGGAAAGTTACAAGGACTGAGCAGAATGGGCGTAAGAGAGAAGCCATGGGAGCTAAAACCCCTGGAAATGCCATGGGGGTGGAATCATTCAAGGTTTTTGGAGCTCACAACCACCTTCAGATGTTGAGGGTGAAACTCCAGGACTTAATGTTTGTCCTGCTGGATTTTGGATTTTTTTTGGTCCCATTCCTTTGTATCCCCCTGTTTGTACCCTTTGGAATTGTAATGTTTATCTTGTGCCACTGAATGTTGGAAGTGTTTAACTTTGTTTTCATTTGTACAGGGGCTTGCAGCTAACAGTTTGCCTTAGATCTCAGCAGAGGCTTGGGACTTGAACTTTCAGCAATGCTGAAACTGTTAGGACTTTAGCAACACTTGGAGATGGACTAAATGCCTTTTTCATAAAGGATGTACATGAGTCTTTAGGGGCCCAGAGGTAGAATGTGATGGTTTGTGTCTGGGTGGGCCCCCCAAGCCTCATGCAGTCGTGGAGGTAGCTGCATTTAGCATTTGTGATTGGTTCGTTGTCTACAACTGCACTTGGTGGCATGAGTATTGCATCCATCCAGGAGTGGGGAGCCGGCATTCAATATAGACGAGGGAAAGAGACATGCTTTTCCCTTCTTTTTTTACCCTTTTTGCTCTTGTCACATGGGGCCACCTTGAACAATTGCCCTTTGGCCATGCCACCCTACCTTGGAGCCAGCTGAGTAGGGACTAAAACCTCCAAAAACTGTAAGATAAATAAATCTTCCTTCCTTAATTTTGGGTGTCAGATACTTTGTATCAACAATGAGAGAAAAGTAACCAAGAGAGATGGAACAACTCTGTAGAGCCTGAAGGCACCAATGTGTTTCTCTAAACACCCCCCCACTGTGCATGTACCTCTGGGATATGATGGCATTCCAGGTGACCAACAAACTGTCCTGACCATGTAGCCTTCATTGCAGTGCAATAGCACTCAACCTTTGGTGAGCACAAAGACACCACTGAGAATTTCTGAAGGGTTTCTGCCTTGTGTCACCTGGGCAGGATGCTCCATGATATTGTGCATGCACAAATTGTCAAGGGTTCACCTTACTTCCACATGCATATACTGGTGTTGCTTGGATTTGCCTTTCCTTTGCCAAGCAGAGAATCTTCTCTCTCTTACCATTTCTTCCACTCCATACCAGCTCACTCTGCCCTCCTAATAGAATTCTTTAAGAACAGTCAAGATAGGAAGAGAGTAAAAGAACAAGAAGTATACTGGGCCGGCAACAAGGAGGAGATTTTCCAGAGAGAGTGAAGAGGGGTTTGGCAGTAGCTAGACACAAAACCAAATAAAAGAAATGGAAAAAAAAGAGAATTCTGTGTCCCCTTTATATTTTCTGGGAAGTGTAAGCTAAGGATTTGGACTATTTGAGAATGTCTTTCTGAGAGTAGTTTGGAAAATAGCTATGCCATGTGAATATGGCATTGTTAGCTAGAGACAGCCAATTTTATAAAAAGAGGCACCTAGTGCTGTGAGAATCATTCTAACAGTTACAAGATGAAACAAATCTACACGTGGATCAAGTAAAGATCTAGAAAACAAGATCTGAAAAAATAGGCCTTAAAATGACCTCTTTTCTCTTTTTATAACTGACATACTCTTAGAGATATCCTCAAGCATTATATTATCTTCCTTAATTATGTCCACAACCTCATAAATATCAAATCATTGCCTAGTGGTACTCATAGAATTAAATACTGGAATTGGCTGGAATCAGCAGCAGCAGCATCAATGGTTTCAGTCCCTTTAAAAGTGCAGCGATGATAGTTGGGGAATGTAGCTCATTGATGTAATGCCTACCGAACATGCATGAAGCTCTGCATTAGGCCTCCAGTACTGCAAAGAAATAAGTAAAAGGGTAACAATGACGTTGGCCTGTACACAATATGATTATTATTATCACTCCTATTTAATCACAGGACATTAAAAGTACAGACAGTTTAAGAAATTTCCTACCAATTTTTTAAAAACCTAAGGCAAGTGTGGTAATACACACTTATAATTCTAGCACTCCTGGAGGCTGAGAAAGAGGAATCACAAGTTCATATCCAACTTGGGCAACTTAGCAATTTAATGAAACCTATCTCCAAATTTAAAAAATAATAGTGATTTAAAATGACTGGAAATATAGCTTAATGTGGATGCCTGGGTCCAACCTCTAGTATTGAAGGGGAAAAAAAGGGCAGAAACTCAAATCTAGGATTCCTTGACTCCAGAGACTTTGATGCCAAACACAGAGCCTTGGGCCACATGAGACAAGCTCAGTAAATATTAACCTTTCTCCTCTAGTTAACTGTGGGCTCCTTCAAGAAACAACTGGGCCCCAGAACTCAGCAAGGATTTGAACAAACAGGTGATACTAACTCAATGCTGATTAACATAAGGAACTGTGAGATGCTGTGAGGTGTTAAACCATACAGAAGAGTGTTTGTGTTTTCCTTACATTTTCTTCATCACAAAGTGATTGGTGGAGCTCCTGCAAGAAGACAGACACACTTCATTAAATGCATATATTAGCCATTGCAATTATACACACTTCAACACTCAAACTGAAAATTGCAATAATTTATTTTTTATTTAAGCACTTTCTTGATGGAGATATTGCTCTTGAAAGATTTGCAAATGCATCTAGTTTGTGACAATTTAAACACAGTCCTACTTTAAATACACAAATGTGATGAGTTCTCTACAGAAGAAATAAATTACTAAACAGTTAATCTTTCTAAGAATTTCAATGATGTATAAGTGTTTTCTTTCGTCCTATAATTGTTCTTTATCTTTCCTGTAACACTGGGAGACACAATATCTCAGTTTACTAAACCACAGTAGTTGGACAGAAAACTGGTCCTTTCCAACTTGCAAAAGACAAAAATGTAAAATCTAACAACAAAGCACATGGACATAGCAGATAGAGAGTGATAGTTACAGTATGGTTGTGTTCTCTGCCTATCGAGTCCAACACAATGTTATCTATAGGCTGTGAGAAGTTCTAATTAAAATGGGCATGAGAACAAAACTGACTCAAACAAAAATAAAAATTCAGATAGTTTAATAACTAGTAAACAAGCAGTTCAATATTTTTGACGAATTGTCTGGGATCTCAAATTTATACTTGGATTTGAATCTTTTCTTTCTTTTTTTAATAAACTGTCTAGGGGTTTATCAATTTTGTTTATTCCTACCAACTCTTTGATTCATCGATTCTTTGTATTTTTTAGTCTCAATTTTATTATTTTCTGTTCAGATCTTTATAATTTCCTTACTTGTATTAACTTTGGGGTTTGGTGATTGCTGTTTTTTTAGGACTTCAAAATGCATTATGAGGTTGAGTTTGCTGTTTTTCTAATATGGGCATTCACAGCTATAAACTTATCTGCTAGGACTGCTTTCACTGTGTCCCACAAGTTCCTGTATGTTGCACTGGCATTATCATTTGATTCTGGAAATGTCTTATTTTTTCCTTCATTTCTTCTGTTACTCATTAATTATACAAGAGGATATTGTTTAGCTTCCACGTGTTTGCATGATTTTGGTGGTTGTCATTGACTTCTAGTTTCATTGCATTAAGATCTGCTAATATGCAGGGGAGAATTTCAATTCTTTTGCATTTACTTAAGCGTGCTTTATGGACTAGCAATGTGATCCATATTGAGGAAAGTCCCAGGTGCTGCTGAGAAGAATGTTCATTCTATTGTTGTGTATGAAACATTATAGATACATATTAAATCCATTTTTTCAAAAGTCTGGTTCACTTATATTTATTTGTTGGTTTTTTTTTTGGGGGGGGGGTTGTTGATCTATTTGTGACAATGGGATAATAGCCAGACTTCGGCCTGTCAGATCACAACCACCACTGACTTTGTACGGCCTGACAGGTTATGTACCCATGATTTTCCCCTGGTATTCTTTAATCAGGAAGCACTGGTGACATTTTATCCATATGTATGCAGTGTGATGGAAACACAGTTTCAAGACCCTAGTCCTAAATGGATGTCAACCTGGACGATACCAATCAGAAGTTCAGCAGTTACCACTGGCTCTATTATCAAGTTATTCAGTGAAATACCCCCATTTATGAAAAGGAGTGGGCTCAGGAATGGAGTTCACAGGATGTTTGTTATTCCACTCATAGTAGAATCTTTTGGTTTTTCCCCTATGTCTTCTCTATATATCTTTCCCAGTGTCTGCACATGCAAATAAATTGTGCTATCTATGCTAGTTTGGCAAGGTTTCACAACATATTCAATACTCCATCACTGATCAAGCTCAACGGGCCAAGACTCCAACTGGAGTGGTACGAGTTGGGAAGATAAGCTCATTCCCAGAAATCTGCATGTCTGAATACACACAGTCAAGTAGAGGAGCCTGCTATCCATTTGTCAGCTTAAACCTTCAACTAAAAGGAAAGACAGAGACTGTTTTGCTCAATTTAGAGTCTACTTGAAATTAATGGAGAATAAATGTTCCAAATTCAAACCTTTCAAGGGACAATTTCCATTAAGCCTGAGCTCAGCTTCATTTCTGATCCACTGTTGCAAGGAGTAACAGCTGTTAGGGGCACTATAAATGCAATCGAACCACTGAGGCCATAAACTTTAAAAAGAAAACTCTCCTCCTGATGGTCACCAGGAGAGAAGGGAGGGAATGGCACATTTCATGAGATCTGAGAGCACTGAAAGCTGCACAAACAATCATGGCATGGAAATGCCAAGCTACCAGACACACTGTCTCATTTTCCTTAGGTGAACAAGCTGAGCTTGATGAGCAAGTGGACTATTCTCCTGATAGAATAGTAGGTAGAAAGCCAAACACAGGTCGGGACATACGTACTGTGCAAGAGAATGTGTTAAAAACTCTGAGGATGGCTCAGCCATTACTTCCTTCAGTTTGTCAATCCTTCCACTGCCCAGCCTTTTTGTTGGGTAGCTCCTGTGTTCAGCACAATGTGGGCTTGAGTACACATAAGGAGGCAAATCCACACTCTTTGTGTATGTTTATGGAGGCATAGAGAGGATATATACTTGCACAAAAACTGACTTACCTTTAATGGTGTTATTAAAGTATCAAACTCAAAAGAAATTGCTGATTCCCTAGAAGCATTGAATACTGCCTTAGGAAGTGTTTGAGCTACAGGAGGGGCATGAGAATCAGGAGAGTTCTAAGCAGAGGCCAAAGCAAATGGAGTCTTCCAAATGAAGAGGAGTGGGAGAGCTGAAAGAACAGAAGGCTATGGAAAGGGAGGGAGGCACAGGAGACATCTATGAGGAAGACCAGAGATGCAGGAAGGGCTTGATAGAGTAAACCTTGCTGTCCACATCTGCTCCTTCAGAGGAGTTCTAGACTTTAAAGCATTTTCAGTGGGACACTGGCCATAACTGGTCTGCCTCATGAAAAATCCACTTTAGAGTGTACTTCAGCCAGAATAGACTGAAGGAAAGTAGACACTAAGGGGCAGCAGTAGTCACTCAGGAAAGGTAAGTTGGAGCAATAATGAATAAAGACTCCAGAGATGTAAAGATAGATCTGTTCTGGAGTAATGGTTTCAGACATTAGCAATGTTGGAACAGATCACCATTTACTAAAACGGAGTTTTACAGGGAAGGAATGGGCAATAGCACTTACCTATGTTTGGTGTTATGACATTAGAATGCAGGTGTCAGCTGGTTAATTCTCCTACCCTAGAAGCTCTGTTTACAATTGGAGTTAGAAATCATGACATCTTTCTCTTTCCAAAGCTAAAATCACCCATTATTAGCATGTAACCCTAAATTAACTTTCGTTCCTATCTGGGTTTCCAGTCATCAACAGAGTCAGATGACAGAAATCCACAGAGAGCTATTCTCTTTTCAAGAGATTTTTTTTTTCTTACATCAGAGATTCAGTAGAAAGGACTTGTTGCATAAACAAAGTGTTCTCCCCTACGTAATCTCATTCAAATAAGCTCAGGGATGAAGGGCTGGGAGAAATAGAGATGCAGTATATGTGAAAAAGAACTCCTCCTCCTGAGTCCCTCTCCACCCTGTCACTGAAGTATTCACCAAATTTAGATGATCAGGACCAGCTGAGTATCCCAGAACCTGCACATCAACAACTCAATCCTGGCATGCCCACTCCAAGTTTCTGGAAATGTCTTCAGTAAAGATTCAACATACACCTGTGTTCCTGGTGCCAGAGCAGAGCATTTAATGACTAGGTTGGACCATTAGGGGGCTATGGGTGGAGTTATAGGAACTTGTCTGGAAGCAAAGTTTACTTTGAGGAGGGGACATCCTCAGAAGCACCCCATCTTGGGGCATCCTTGCAGAAAATTCCCAATAAATGCCATTCATAAAGAAAAATAATGGGTTTTCTTAGAAAGAAGTGACAGAAAATACTTGAATACAGCCTACAGGAAAGCCATCTGGGTCTGCATAGAAATCTCTGGATCACTTGCCAAACTTTTTCTCCCAATTTCTCAGCTCATTCTGATGAAAAGATTTGCTGGCAATGATTTCAAAGCCCTTTCCAACTTTGAAGAATTCCTCTCTACTGCACTATTCTCTTAAATGAAAACATAGTTCAACAGTTATCAGAGTATGATTTAAAACATATCTGGTTTTCCTTTCAAAAAGCACTGGATTTCCCCATTGCTTTAGAAAGGGTGTTTCTAGCAAAGTTCACCTTCTTTTCCCACAGAGCATCTGCTTATCCATCAGGTGAAAGGGGTCAGTGCCCATCCCCTGCTGCTATGCCTTGCTACTAACACAGCGTTTGGTTTCATCAGTACTTTCCTCTTACAGCTCTAAATTCAAGCAGAACTGCATTTTTTATAAAGGGTTATAGGCTCAAGACCTTCTTGAATCACTTTCCAAAAGAAATTAGCATGGAAATCAAGCTCTTTCTGCTGTAACTTTATCAACTATGATTTTGAAGCAGGTGGCAATCAGTTTGTATTTATTTTTAGAGAACAGCTTGGACTTGATGTTATTTGCTAAGTACTTTACACTCTCCAAGGAAACATGCCCAGCATCTGAGTGGCGATGATGCAAGTTACCTAGAAGAGTTACCTCTCCTAATTAGTTTGATTGGAATCTCAAAAAACCTTGATACGCCACTCACTTGGGAGATCCCCAAGCATAATGTTTGCAAGCATGTAAATAATGCAGGTCCAGGGTAAACCACAACTTGTCACCCAGACAGACCCTCTCAGTACCTATTTCACAGTCACTGTGTATGGTAACTAACAGAAGCCACCTCCAGTATCATGGATCCAGTCTTCTCTCAGACACTGAAGTGCCTTGCCCAACTCATTACTACTGGACAGAGGGACCTGATGCTGGGCTCTCTGCTCTTGAAGAACTCAGAATGGGGATATCCTCAGATCCCCATTATATCGTCATGGTATTTTCCTCTGTTGAATTTATTGCAGCTATATTAAACTAAGACTCATAATTATTTGATTAATGTTTGTCTTCACTCACTGAATAAAGTTTGGATATGGCAGGGACAGTAACTGTCCTATTATTTTCATTATTTTTGTGAAAGCTCAATGTCTGACTCATAGGAACAGTCCATAAGCCTTTAGAAATAAATGAATCCATCCATCCTTCCATCCACCCATCCATCCATGTTTGCAGTGATATTTACTTTCTCTTTGTATTATTTAATTATGAGGATCTTGGTGATATGTTAGGCAACATTTCCATTTCTGGGACAAAATATCCAATATGCACAACTTTAAAAAAGAGAGGCTTAATTTGGTCCATACTTTTGAGGATTTTGTCCATAATCAGCTGGCTCTAAGAGAGAAATAGCAAGATGGAAGCAAATAGTTAAGGAAAGTTGCTCACCTCATGACCATCAGGAATCAGAGACAGAAAGTAGGAATTAGCAAGAGGAGATACACCCTCCAAAGACAAGCCCCTAGTGACATGCCTCTTTAAACTAGGCCCCACCTCCTAAAGACAAATTCACTATGAACTCAGGATCATCTACTAATGAATATAGTTCCCTCATGATCCAATTATCTTCCAAAAGCCCCGTCTCTGAACACATGAGAACTTTAGGGGACATTCTAGATGTAACTCATGATAGATAGTGTCATAAGAAAAAACATAGTCTCCCCTCTTCCATATTAAAATAAATTACAATGAATTCTTACAACCAGAAGCCAATTGATCCTCCCCATCCTCCATGATAGTTGTTTCCCAGACTCATTGCAGGCAAAGAATCTTTAAAACTGAGCAGACCCAGATCCTTGGTCACCCTTGGGGTTGGAATATGTGCCAGCTGACCCAGACCAGCCCCTACAGGCATATTGTCAATTGCATCATCTTCATGTTGCCACTTTCCCTATACAATGCACACTGTACACACATCCTGAGATGTTCTGAGCAGCTTTCTGCTTACAGAGTTGTGCAGAGCTCTTGAATTCTGTGAGACTATAAGCTCCTCAATTTAGCAACTGGCAAATGCACAAAATAGAAAAAGAAATGCTAAGATGAATGGCCTTTACCACGTCAGAGGAAGGAGTGGTTACCTGTTTCCCAGAGGTCGCCTGTGAGTGAGAATTGGAAAGGTGCTCTTATCTCAGAAGCAGCCATGGGTAATCCACACTTGCCCAAAGCCCGAGCCATGACAGAAAGCAGACATGCGACTAAATGCTGTCCAACTGTTGGCAAAGAAGGCTGCCTGTTTCTGAGCACTTCTGCTCTTTTCTCTGGGCTCTTCTTATGCATAGGGTGTGGGAGGGGCTCTAAAGCAAAGATCTGGTATCTACACTAACATTCAGCAAGAAAACCCCACACAGGGGACTCTGCTTCACTACACGTTAATTTACATCCACCTCCTTCACCATGGTCACTTCTGTTTCATTTTGCCCTCTTCATTTGGACCAACTCCATAGAGCTAAGGGGGTCCCCATTTACCCTGCTCATGGAGGCCCTGGGGAAACAAAAGGGTCTTCATTCTCACTGACCTTCTGATGCCTACATCTCCACAAACACACAAATCACATCCTCATCTCTTCACAGAGGTCCCTGGATGCCACTCTCATTCTGCCAGCTGCTCAGGACATTGGATTTCATCAAGTACATAAAAAGAAAAATATGTCCTCAATAAGAACACCACTTAATATTCACAAGTAAGAAATCACAGTGCGAGCACAGCACACTCGTATTGAGAACTTAATAACAGGAGGTTAATAACAATAAAATACTAAGATTCTTTCTCTTGTGGGACTGGAGAAGCAAGTCCAACCATTTGCAAGTAATCACCTGTTTCTGGAAGAGAGCTGGACAGAGCAGAAACACAAATAATCACAGGAACACAGGTGGGTACTGCAGCCAGAACTTGGGAGCATGTATTTTTGAGTTTTTCATGTTGCATTTAGGCTACAACACAAGCACAAAACCCTATTTTGATATGATTTCATGAGAAATGATTATCAGTCTTAATACATTAAGTGACATTATTTCTACGTTTCAAAGTACTTTCACAAGTATGGACTAAGCACCAGCTGACAGTGGATGAACCACCGTGAACCACCACAGAAGCCACGGCCCATCCTCACTGCTGACAAATGTTGGCTTTTTGAGACTGACTTTGGGGTTCATATAGAAAAGAGTGGACACAAGGAGAGTGATGCTTCTATCAATGACACATAGATGTAAGTTACTGAGACCAAACTGGGGAACAGGGATAACCGTAAAGTCTTGTGAAGGTCATTCTAGAAAGACATTTGGAGAATGAGACGCCATGTTCAAAATTCAAAACAGTGTTAGCTGTAAAGACTCAGATATATTTGATGAAAATAGTCTTATTTTGCACTCGGTAGGAAGGAAATGTTTCTCTGCACATTTTCTTTGCAAACACAACCCTCCAAATAGAAGTTTAAATCAAAGACGGCTCCCCAGCAGACTGCTGAAAGACTTTGTGCAAAAATTTATAACAATTTTATTGGGAAAGTTACCAGCAGTTTCCCACTTGACATCTCTTCACTGTATTGAAAATCACTCTTCCTTAGAGCCAGGGTGGATTGATGGGCCCAGCCAAGTAGGACCGGTGACCATGCACATCTGTCAGCAGTGCACAGAGCCACATGATGGTCTCAGGAACATCCTTCATTGTGCCAAACAAATTCTCACAGTGAACCAACCATTTCTGGGGGCTTTTCAGCAGTTCTTCAGTTGCAGACACAGCAGAGAGCAGGGGGGTCCCATTGTTGACACTGAGCAGTTGGCCATTCTGTGAGTCCAGAGCCCTAGAAGGGGCACAGAGGTCCAGCCCACAGCACGGGCATCTCTGTCCCTTTCATCAGATATCTACCCAATGAACCAGCCCCAAGTGGAGAAATCTGACAACAATATCTCAGTCCAGTTATCAGGACATCAACAGGACAACAATCAAGCAATAGGGTGTAACTTCCATATGATCTGACAAAATGTCCCTTTGCCTCTGTGACCTTCCTGCCAAAATCTATAACCTGCCTTTATTATGAAAAACAAATCCCATCTGAAACATACTCTACCAAATATCTATTCCATAACCCCTAAATGCCAAGGTCATCCACAAAAAAAAAAAAGATCTGAGAAATGTTACAGTCAAGAAAGACATAAGGAGATGGGTAAACGAAATATCACATGGATCCTAAACGGGACCCTGGAACAGAAAAAGATCACTTGGTAAAAACTAGGGACACTTTAATTAGCAATAATGTATAGGTAGGTGTGACAAAGAACATACATAGACATATCAGATTCTACAGTAAGGGAAACTGAAATTGAAATATCCTTGAACACTTTGTATATCTTTACCACTTCTCTGAGTATTAGAAACAATCTTAAAATTTTAAAAGGTTGGTTAAGATAAAAAGCTGAAAAATAATCACATCAAGTCGGTACGGTGCTTTTGGAATGTCTGTATATACCCAGCATTCGCATCCAACCTCTGCTTCTCTACCTCTCAAGTCAGGCTGGAGCTATAGAGCCTGTGCGATATCAGACGCCCCTTAGTAATTGTAATTGACCTGTGTGACAGTTTGAATGTTTCCCCCTTCCCGAGCCCACGTTAAACCTGAACTGCCATTATAACCGCATTAAGAAATAAGACCTCTAAGAGGTAGTTAGGCTGTGCTGTGTCACATTTTGAGTGGAACTGAGCTGTTATAAAAGGGTGAGCTGACCAACTCTTGCTTTCTCACTCTAGTATGACAGAAGACAACCTCTAAAGGTGTTTGTTTTTCAAATAGGGGAATAGGATGTAAATTCTGGTATACTGTGAACATCATCATTTTAATATCAAACCGGTACATCAGATTTAAATGCACCAAATGGATTTAAGTAGTTCTTTAGCAGCCAAAAATTGTACATATTTCTTTTTTTCTCTTAAACTTGCATTTCCATTCCTATTCTTTCACAGAATTTTATCCCAATAGAATTAGTGTTTATACATAAAATTTTATTGTCACCCTATCATACTTCTCTGTACAAGAATTTTCACAGAGAGATACATGTAAGTCTATATATACTTTCTATTTCAATTCCCAGTGACCATAGGCTCCAAATATTAAGAACATCTTCAGAATTGAAATTTTCTACATTATTGGTGAACGATCAATGAAAATGATATAAAATGTTGTCTACATTTTAATAGATATACATTATGCTTAAAAATAAAATTTTAATACAAGAAAATCATTTAATGAAATTAATGGGGCTGACTTTTTTCCAATTGGTTCATTTATCCTTGGAGGAGGCTGTTACTTGCAGGTATGCAGGGCTTGGGGTCAAAAACTGATAATATTTCGTTTTTATTGTGATTTTACAGAATGTGTTCATACTGAGAAAACACATTCATCACTGAGTAGGTGAGGATGAAGATAGTTTTGCCATATTTCTGTTGCTGAATATTTGAAGTTTCTCTAAAGTACATGCTTAAAGTAAGACAGTGAGTTATCAGTTATTTATGGGCTATAATTATTGATCCACTTACCAGCCAAAATAGGGCTTTGTACAGTTTTCTGGACCCATTGGAACTGAAGGCTTGCAGAAAGCTATCACCCAGCCACCCACATGAATCTTCCCTCTGTGACACTGGTGGCTGAGCCCTGAGACACTGGTGAATAGGCCTGGAAGATTGGTCCTGGCCTGAGTACCTATTTGCTCTGGGGTGGTTCCTTCCTCAGAGCACTAGTTCCACAGGGCCAGGCCTGAATGGCCATTGTGGGGACTAGACCTAGACAAGGCCAAATTGGGATGATACAACACCTGTTAGTGCCAAGCAGTTCAGGTCGACTATAATAATGAATCTGTTTTCTTTAATAGCAACTCAGTCTGTTTCATAATGGTCATCTATAGGGAGAACTTTGCCTGCACTTTCCTACCTTGTACAAAGGAACATTTAGGAGGTGTCTGCTCAGAAAGAGCCACCAGGATGATGTCTCCCAAGGGACAAATTACCTCTACACATCACAGTTCAGCAAGCCTGGGAGCCAGCCCTGTTTTGCTACAGTACCAAAGATCAATTAATTTTCCAAGTTTCCCTGGTTTCCAGGCATAAACCTACCTAAATTCCCCCCTGTCCCATTCTTCACATTTTGAGGAGGCTACCCTAAGGAGATGAATGTCAAAAGCCTCTGACTGAACCTGTAAAGGGCTCTTCTTGAAGCAAGATGATAGTCACTTGTAAGCTTCTTTCCTGCCTGGGTTGAGCAGACAAATGAATCCACCTCTGGGTCAAAGAGAGAGTAGAATCTTCTTATAAGGAGATAGCCCCAGAAGAATAACTTCCACAGAGGAGGCAGGATATTTAGAGGGAACAGAAACCTGGATTTTCATAACTGAGCATATGCCTAGAGTCTTGGGAACACAGAGAGATACACAGGCTGAGGAGGAAGTAATGTAGCACCCCCAACTCCAGAGCATTCTCCCATGTGCCTATGGTTTCACCAAGGCAATGGGACACAGGTGGCCTAGGGATCAAACCTCAGAGGAGTGGAAGAACCATAATGAGGAGGTCAGGGATGACACAGAAGGGGCCTTGCTGCCCACGGAGATCAATGAAGGGAAGTGGGGATGATTCCACAGGTACCAGGCCACATTACCAGAGGGTCAAGGTGGTAAAGTTCCACCATCACCCAAGCCCACAGACACAATTCCAAGCCTGATTTTTACCAGACCTGGAATTTTTTTTACTGGTAAGATAGTTACTTACCCTCTCTGACTCTCCATGTTATGATCCACCCTCATGCATAAGACCTGGAATGTACCAAGTCACACTAGGCACAGTGGACATAGCCTCACACAGGAGGTATGACAGCTGTCACCTACCTATCATCAACTGTGGTAGGTAGGCACTGTCCTATTCTACTGTAGGAGCCAGACAGGTGCTGGGGTTATGTGCATTTCCATCAAAAGCTGGTAGCCCCTTGATGGTGCTCAGCAAAAAATCAAACACAACTTTAAGAATATTCCCTAACATCTGCTTTAGGATGGGCTTGTATCATTGCCTTGGACATGATCCCAAGTCCAATATTTTCTTCAGTTCTCAGGGCCAGGAACAACCACAGTCCTGAGTAGACAGAGCGTCCAAGGTTCCCAAGGATGGTGCTGACCTATTTCTGTCCCCCGGGATGTACTCACAGAGCATCTGCTTGGACACCCATATACCCAGAGTCAGCCTGGGACAGAGAACTCTAAGGGGTGTAATCGCAACACTCTACTCCCAGTTCCCTTTCACTTACTGTGGCAGTCAAATAATTACCACATAATTATGGTTTACTGTCAGTAATTTTGCTTCTGAAATAAAATGTGATCATGGTGCTGGCTTCATATAATGAGGAACAGAAACCAAATCTGCTCTGTCAAATCTGCAAATGTGCTTAATGCTGGCAGAGTGCTTTGCTCACCCAGTCCACCTGGAGGACTGGATCCTGCTCCCGGAGGCACCTGCAGCTTGACCCGACTCATGTAGGGGAATAGGATGCTCCAGGTTTCCTTGCAGTATAACACAGAAACCCCAGTAACAACAGCAGAGTCAACCTCGGGGAGTCCACATACATCAATCCTAGTGTATCCTGGGAACTCTTCCTAGGCTAATAAGTAATTGCAGCCCTACTTTTATGACATTTTATAATAAGCTTATCTTTGCAATTTGAAATATTCAAACAGAAATGCATTTTTCCCTTCAGTCCAGCTACAAATCCCATAACTGCTACTTTAAAAGCTACTGAGGCTTTGTGATGTTGCCTTGAAGAACCAAAGGACAATTATTGGCAAAAACAAAAACCAAAAAAGTAATTTTATGCACAGTAGTCCTTTGCTACAGAGGGCTCTTAAAAAGGGTGATGAGACAAGGGGAGAGCTGTTGGATTATGTTTCCTTTGTCTGGCTTCCAAGTCTCCTGGTGCACTCTGCAGCCTCCGTCTGTGCCATAAACACGGCTCTGGATTGCTAACAATGCAGGCTGCTTTGTGAGGCTCCCTTTGAGTTGAGCATCATAATTAAAATTCACAGCAGATGCTGCTGAAAACATGTAATCTATGCATATAGGAAAAAAAGTAAAACAAAGAAGTATACCACACCTGGCAAACTGCAAAGAAAATTTTCAAATAACAAAACAAACAAACACAGAGAAAGAACAGTGGTCCAGAATAATTCCATCACTAGAGCAAAAATATTCCTGTTCAGGAAACACACTCGGCTTTTTCCCTGTCCCCAGCTCTGCTCAGATGGACAGGAGATAGGGTTGGTGACAGCTGACATAGGCTTTGCCTTCTGGATCCCTGGGATGGATTTTTTGCCCTAAGAGTTTCTTTCTTTCTTTCTTTCTTTCTTTCTTTCTTTCTTTCTTTCTTTCTTTCTTTCTTTCTTTCTTTCCTTCTTTCTTTCTTTCTTTCTTTTTTCTGTTTTCTCTTTCAACCACTGATCTAAATTCTGGAAGAAAACATGAACCCTGGGTGTCTTACTCTCGTGAACCATCCAGACAGTTGCAGAAGAGCTGTGGTCCTCTCCCTTCTTACCTGGGCAATGTGGATCACTCTGCTGTGCTATCCACTTGGGGTAACCACCCTTGTCTTCTTTCCGTCCTTGAGTTTCTACATAGTCAGGGAGACACCATATGCCCTGTCCTGCTTATAAAATGTGGACCCTAAGCCGCCTCTCCTTCCGAGTTTTTCAGGTCCCCCTGGGAAATCTTTCACCTGCTCCCACCCCAGCCACTGATGAGTAAGCTTGGGTGACCTGTGAGTTGGATGCCACCTGGCGCATGATGACCCCATGAAGCAGAGCTCTTCCCTTCTCCAGTCCACATCGGGCAGCAGCAGGAGTGATAATAAACTTTCACTGGGTGAGACTTTATGGCTTATCCATTTAAGCATCTGGGGTCACCATCTGGATTTGAATGCCATCTGCTGCCCAGCTCTTGGGAGGCCTTCCTGGCCAGACAGTAAATCGCCCTGTTCATTGCTCTGTCCTTAAGGACTGGACTAGCGCCTAGCCAGTGCCATGTGTTGTGGGAATGACTGAAATGCTGAGCACACATGAGGGCTTTCTGTCCCCTGGAAGAAGAGCTGGCACAAGCCCAAGGTGAGCCCTACCAGTTATGTGAGGACAAGGCATGGATGCTGCTAAACAGCACAGCCTAGTTCAACTGGCTCTGCACAGGCAGAAACCACATGGCCTCTCTCCTGCTGTCCCTCCAGACAGCCCAAACCCATCAGATCAATGTCTCCTGCTGAGAGGGAAATACGGTTAGCATTCAGAGAGGGTCTAGGAGAAGGTCAGGGAGGAGCTATGGAGGTAATGTTGGGGAGGGCTCCTTGAGGAAGAGAGCTGGCTTCCAGAACCCCTCCTCCCTCTAGACCACAGATGAAGTGACTCTAAACTCAAGCAAGCTCTGACTAAGAGAATCAAAGTCTTCCCAACTGGACTACATGCCCAAGACTCGGCATCTCATCTTTTCCTCACGTCCATCCCAGAGACTGCTGGAGGAGCCAAGTAAACCATGTTGTTGCTGAGAGCTGGTCTGCTGTATTTTGTACCCTGATTATTCACTGAGAGTTCTATTCATGCATTTTGTGAGCCCAATGGCTAGACTCAGTGAGTGGGAGGTAGGACCCCAGGAATTTCTGAGCCTGAATCCCAAAAAGGATCTTATACCCTCTTTTCTGTGCCTTGTCTACTGAACTCCTTGCTCAAGTGGCAGGAAGAGCACAGTCCCCAACTGCCACCCAGCTCCCACTTGTCTTTCCCCCAGAGATTGCTTCAGGTGTACATGAGGTGGAGACATGAACCATGCCTCATGCCCTTCAGCTCTTCTGGGTAAGCATGTCTCACATGAGCTGCCATTGATAAAATAATCTGTGGCACAAAAGAAGTAGCCACAACTCAGCTTCTGCCTCTGTGCCCTGCAACCTAGCTTACATATTGGGCAGCTTTTAGAGGAAAGAAAAGCTCATATGATCCAACTTTGTGTTTTCCATAATCGTTCTAATAGCTTCTTCTATAATTTAATCAAAAAGGTCCATGATTATCTGACAAAGAATCATAGCTTGAAAGTAGTGACAGATGAAGAATTAATTTTCAGTGCGCTCTGGAATGATCATGGTCCAGCCCAGATGCACAACAACGAACATCTTACTCTCCCCATCAGCAAGTAACATGGGACTGAGGACTAAAAATTCATACCTTTGACTGACCAAGGGGTGAATTTTGGGTGGGGAAACCTCTGCACCCCACAAAAGCCCACAGCTCCAGGCTTTTATCCTAGTCCAGTCCCTACTTCTCTCAAGGACGGGCAAGCAATGATGAGGGACCTGAGCATCCTCATCTACTAGTATAAGAAGGAGACAGATCCTTTTGAATCCAAGTTTTCTCCAGCACAAGAGTGAAGAACTGGGGCTGAGGAAGGTGAGAATATATTCAGAGACCTGTCTGTCTTTCTTGTTAGCTAGGTGACCTGAAGCAAATGTCTTAATATATCTATGCTTCTCTACTTAGTCACAGTGAAATGACACACACGATCCACCTTACAGAACTGGTGTGAGAATAAAATAGAAGGGCCCACAGGACACCTTCAAAGCAGTGCTGATAACCTGTGCAACTATTTTGACAATAGCAATATGCAATATAAAAACCATTGTTAAATTCCATCATCTTGTTCTGAAATCCCATATCACTATTGCTTTGTTGTTGTTGTTTGCTTGCTTGCTTTTTTTTTCTGTGTGTTTCTCTTTAAAATAAAAAAAGCAGTGTTTGTGCGTGAGGTGAACAGTGAATGGAATGCAAGCCATTCCGCCAGGCCTCAGTGGGTTGGGCTTCCTGTGATGTGTGCTACTTATCTGTGTGTGGAAATCTCCACTCTCCTCATTGGTAGTTTCCCCCTTACAGTCAACTACTGATGACCGTTGGAGGCCTGGAGACTATGATCAGTGCAGCCAACGTTCTTAAAGAAGAGGTTCAATCTTCAAGGTCATGGTCTCTAGTAACTTGACTTGAAAGTCCTTGGCTTTGCTCTAATATGGTGAGCCCTTTCCAGAATCACCCATTAGTGAAGTTCATCCTTGCGTGGGACCCCAACATTTTCCAGAGTCTTAGCCTGAAAATTCTGTCTCCTATCCCAGCCACATCCCACTAAGCCACCTTTGCACCATTCCACAAACCTGTCCTGTTACTTTGCCATGCACCCTCTCCCCACCCTTTTGAGCCACTCTTGGCTCTGGAAGCCTTTCCCAGCCTGTTTCCCATAGTTTACCACTTGAGTATGTTTAGGATGGGCCCTGCAGGAGGAGACAGAGTGAGATGTAGTGGTCACTGTGATATTAAGAAGTTTTAGCAAGTTTAAGATGTGGTGCTGTTATCAAAGAATGAAATGGTAAGGAAAACATTTGACCTGACAAATAGACCTCATTATAGTATGTCTTATAAGACACAACACACACATATGTCGATCAATTAACAATCCATATACCAAACCTGAAGCTTAAGTTACCTGGCAGTCCTGCTATAGGCTAGCTTACTTCTTAAATGTAACTCACCAACTAAATGTTACCAGGTCTGGCATTGTTCACCTCTCTTTCTGAAGTTGGATTCCAGATTCATCATCACTCAAACAAAGAATTAAACAAAATGACCAAAAAGCAATGGCAAAGTGTTGGGGGCCCCAAATTCACAATTGCTAATTTTGCATATTTCCCTATGGGATAAAATGGAGGCTTGAAATTATCAATACCTTCTATTTCGCATTGAGTTTTCTTACCATATGATCACCTACGCCCTGTTGAGTCATCCTAGAATTATATTCCAGGGCAAGATCCTTCTTAGCATATGACCACATAAACCCTCTTGAGTCTGAGTCTTCTGCCAAATTGTGATCCTTTGCTAGCCCCACCTAAAAATGTATACACCTAATAAATAGTAGCTGCTTTGGGAGTGGAGGAGGACCCATCTGGAGACAGTGACTTCCCAGCCATTGATGCATTACTATGCTTGTCTCTGTCTTTTATTTTTCTCACTGCACTCTTAAGATAGACAATCAGGACTCTTGTCCAGGCCCTCGATAACAAAGGTCATTTGAGAATGTAAAAGTGAAGAGTGGAAGAGAAACTGGCTCTGTAGCTGGGCCAAGTAAAGAGAAAAAGAGGGTAAAAAAATAAAGTAAAATCACACTGCATCTGGGAAACATAGCATGGGCTGTCACAGAAAGCTATGAATAGTACTGGTTCCTCACGGCTGTCTTTCTTCTATATTGTCCAAATCTCAAGGTAACATGAGAGAATTTCTATATCAAGATCCTGAGAGATGGTGCTGGGATTCCAGACCCCAGGCTGACATCAGATCCAGGTCATCCTACTGAAAGCCTCCTCAAGTTCTCCTGAGAAGTTCATATACAGGGTTTTGGTAATTGTTTTTCTCATGTGTCCAGGATCTTATAGTTAACAGGTCACGCCTACTTCTGCAGACAGTTTTCGCCATATATCAATCTCATTTCTCATTCTTGTATGACTCACAAGGAAGATTTCCTCACATGGTCCAGTTTGTGGCACCTGGAGAGAGACTTGAGACAAATGGCAGTCCTACTGGAAACTTCCCAGAAGCCGCTCTCTGCAGATCTGTTCATAAGATGCCTCCTTTGTGGACGCTTTCCCTTCTCTCACCTCACAGATGCCATCACCTTAGCAATGACAATGAATGAATCTACTCAAGCACCACTAAAGCCAATGGCTGGGGAGAATTTGGGCAGGGATGTTGGCACCAAGGGCCCCCAGAGCTGACTACAAGGCTGTCAGGCCATCTGCAAATACCAAGTCAAGGCTCAGGGTTCCTATTTTCTATTGAGGAATTGTCCACAGGGCTGAACTCCCACTTTTATACCTGACATCATATGCCAATCCACTTTGGGTCCCTCTATTTACCAGGTAAGAGGGGTTTGCTGTGCATGTATATCCTGAGAAGAGAGGTTGAAGGGAGAAAGATACAGACTCTAAGCCTTGGAAACCACAACTGATTGTTCTTATAACTTTTGTTATGGGGCTTAGATAGGTATGTTAATATGGCTTAAAATACCCCAGTTAAAATCTGAAATCGTGTATTTGAATACATCCTTCAAGATCACCAAGCCCAATAGATCACCCAAGATATGCTATCCCTGGAGGAGTCCATCTAGGATCTCAAGGACTTTCAAATTACCAAGACCTAGCACAAGGTCATGATCACATATAGGCAGTTGCCCAAAGAACCACAGGACCCTTGGCTTCTCCAAAAGTCTTTGCATTCTGACCAGACCTCCTCTGACCTGCTCATGGAAATGCTTTCCCAAGCACATTACAATACTGAGCTCTTGCTGAAGATTCAAGTAACTCTATTCACTTCAAAAGACACTAGTTTACCAACAGTTTCCACTGCATGGAAATGTGAGTGCAGCTGGAGAACAATCATAGTATGTAGTTGAAATTTTAAAATATTAATAATTTAGAGTTTTAGAAATTTGGTTTTACAATAGAAACAAATAAAGGATTGCCACATTGGTAAATAAAAGCTGACCGTTACAAAATTAGATTTGCCTGCCAAAAATGTCATATTACAAATTAATCAGTAGCAAATTCTTCTCTAAGTCTTATCATAATTTAAGGGATAAAGGAAAATCCTTGAACATCAAGACTTCTAATCAAAATGATCACTAAATGCCCTGCAACCCTGGACAGACACAAACTCAGGCAGAAATGTGGGGCTCCTATCCAGGAAACCTGAAAGACAGGAGGGTTTTGTTTATCTTTTTAACTGAAAATAGCCTAATATTTTCTTCTAATCAAGGAAAAACATTTGAAAACACAGAAATGTGAACATTAAAGAGACATTGCCTGCCTATTGCTCTACCCTGGAGGTATCCACAGGTTACCCTTTATTCTCTTCTGCCCCAAGATAAATTCCAAGTATTCAGAATGACTCAGCTCATAAGGGTCACTCCAAAGCATGACACAGTAATGAGGACACAACTTAAGATGCAAAGTAGTTTAACAAGCCAAGCCTTTTCTTGTACAGCTGTGACCAAAACATATGATATATGTTTAAATTTAAAAGAAAAATACTGCAGTAAAATATACACTGACATTAATCCCCTCCCAAGAACTCCCCCTGGCCTCAAACACAATTCATCATTCTTGTCACTTTCTGAAGCAGTTCTGGAAATCCTCTTTCATGAGTGTCTTTAGCCTAACTGTCATGGTTGCCTCAACGTCTTTAACTCAAAACATTCATTTCTCATGGTCATTTTTATTTTGAGGAAAATCTAGAAGTCACACAATTCCAGATATTGTGAATAAGATGAATGAGGTCACACTGTAATGTTTTTGTAAGTCTGTTTTCTTTGGATGCAACTTGATAGCAACATCCACTATAATTTTGATAATATCCTATACAGACATTGGGCATTAGCTGGAGGAAAAGTGAATTCTCTTTCTGTCCTATTGTACCCAATTTCCCTACCTTATCCCAAGGTCTTCAAGGGCTTTGGTCTCATAATGAGAGTTACATGATTAGTCTCCTTGTTCCTGGTCATTCCATCTCAGACTAAACTGCAACACAACTTTTCCAGGTTCCCAGCTTGCAAACAGCAGACAGTGGGTCCTCTGGGCCTTTGTAGCAGTTACAATACATCATTAACTATAATCCTCATACTGTGCATTGGTTTTCTAGACTTATCTGACATAACTGCAAGTTTGAACACTTTAAATTTTTTGGTTTTCCATCCCCACTACATTTTTCTGTTCTCTTCCTGTGATTCTACTTTTTGTAGATTTCACATGAGTGAGATCATTTAGGACATTCCTGTCTATATCTGGCTTATTTCATTTAGTGTAATGTCTTTCAGGTTCATTCATATTGTCACAAATGGCAGGACCTCCTTTTATCCTAAGCTTGAATAATACTCTATTGTGCATGTGCAACATGATTTCTTTGTCCATTTATCTATTGGTGGACACTTGAGTTGTTTCCATATTTTGCTTGTTATGGATAAACACAGGATCTCAGATTTTATTTCCTTTGGATATACACCCAGTAGTGAGGTCATATGATAGTCATCTTTTTAATTTTTTTGAAAAACCTCCAGAATGCCTTCCATAAAGCCTGTTAAGAATATGCAAAGGTTTCTTTTCTCCACATCCTTACCAACTTTTTATTAGCATGTCTTTTTTGATCCACTCTAACAAGCATGAGGTGACATCTCACAATGGTTATGATTTTCATTTCACTGTTAACTAGTGATGTTGGGTATCTTTTCATGTATTTCAGGAAAGTGTCTATTCAAATTCCTTGCCTGTCTTTTAATCAGATTACTTGGGTTGTTCTGCTATAGAGCTATGGGAATTCCTTATATATTGTATATATTAATCTTTTATCAGCTGTATGAGTTGCAAATATTTTCTTCTATTCCATAAGATGCCTTTCCAATTTGTTGGCTGTAAAGAAGCTTTTTAGTTTGATAGAGCCCCACTTGTTTACTTTTGCTTTTGTTGCCTAAGATTTTAGTGCTACTGCCAAAACACAAAGGTGTAATTAAAAAGCACAGTAATTGCTTACATTTTTAAAAGTTGTTATGATAAAAGATACATTGACATTAATCCTCCAAGACAATCTTCTAGCTTTGAACACACTTACTCCATCATTTTACCACTTTCTGAGGCAGTTGGAAAGTATTCTCTTGTGAGTATCTTTAGCTGCACTGTCATAACTGCCTTGATGTTCTGAATCTACCTTTCATGGTCATTTGACTTTGATGAATGTAAAGAAGTTATAAGTTGCAACATCCAGTGAATGAGGTGGATGAAGACATACTGCAATGTTTTTATGAGTGTGCTTTTCCACTGAACGTCACTCAGCAGCATTCACTGTATTTTTTATAACATTTCATAAAGTCACAAAAGAGGACTTCTAGAACTGCTTCAGTAAGTGGCAAGAATGGTTGTAAGTGTGTTGGAAGCAATGTGGTGCATTTTAAAAGGGAATTAATTGTAATGTATATTTTATTGTAATCTTTTTGTCTTTTTGAGATAGTATTTCACTATACAGTTAAGGCTGGATTTGAACTCACTTTGTAGCCCAGGCTGGCCTCAAACTCACAGTGATCCCTCAGCTTTCCAAATGCTGGAATTAACATGTGTGCTCCACTATACCCGGCTCTATAATAACTTTTTTTTTAATTCAGACATTCACTGCATATTTTTATGACCCACTTTACTACAGCCAAACCCAAAGCTAAGGAAATTGTTTCCATTTTATTCAAGATACTTTACAGATTTAAGTCTTAACATTTAGATCTTTAGTCCATTTGAGTTTATCTTTGTGTAGTTTCCAATTTTAAGACATTTTCAATTTTGTGTTTTGCATGTGACTATTAAGGTTTTACAATATAGTACATGGAGAAGACTATTTTTCCTCCATTTCTAAACACCGTTCCTGTGAAAAATAGTGCCTTAATTTATTTAAAATACTAAAACATACCTCCTATATGTGTAGCTTATGCATGAATTTATTTCTCACACTTGCTTACGTTAGAAAGTTTAAGATCAGGTGATAGTAGATTTGATATTTTCAAAGATCATTTTCTGGTTCACAGAAGGCATCTCCTCATGGCTGTGTCCTCAACATAGTGAAAGGAGAGAAAGATTCCAGGGCACTAATCCCATCATGAGAGCTCTATTACTATGACTCAAACGCTTCCCAAAAATCACCCCACTGTCTTCCACTTTGGAGTGAGTATTTCAACATATGAATCTCAGGGCAGAAAACATTCAAAACATAGAAAATTGGAATAGGCAAGTTAGACTTTCTACAGATGAACTTCCAGACTGATAGAGCTCCACCTAGCCATCAATCAAATCTACAATACACACTTAATTTCTGCCTTTAAATCTAAGATCCAAACAACTACGGGCAAAGAAATTGAGAAATTCTCATCAAGTGGTGTGAACTCTGTCCCAGTGAAGTTATTCCCCCCACTCAGAACTCTGCAAAGCAGAGAGGAGAGTGAGTTCCTGAAGCAAAACTTGAGCCATAGGAACAAAGACATAGGATGAACTGGGCCAGGGACTTCATGACTCACAGTGGGTTTCACAGCCCACCCTCTCAACCTTAGGGGGCAGCAAAACAAACTCTAGAACACATTTGTGCTTGTGGTCACCATTGGTGCCTGTTCACAGTCACACCAATCTTTCACTACTGCAGATAGTTCTCATTAAACAAAAGCAGTGTGGTCTTCTGTAGCTCTTGTGATATTTAAATAATGAAGATATTCTCCTGAGACTACTTTCAAAGTATGTAGTAGGATACCCCCCCAATAGACAGAGCATAGAATATCACTTCAACTGAAACTATTAAAGGAATAATTGGGTTGGGAAATTTTGGCAAAGTAGTTTACTATGATTTGATGGAGCCAAGAGAGATGTAATGCACTGGCTTGGGCCAGGGTGGGGAAGTGAAAGAGAAGGGATCCTTGATCAAGCTGCCCAGAAACCCAGGACAAACATCAAGGAACTTTCAGAGATCAGAGGTAAAATAAAGAATTAAACTTTCCAGAGGTCTGAATGGCAAACACCTGGAAGAAACTCCTAGTGCTGAAACTATCCTGGGCTTCTACTTCCCTGGCTCAGAATTCCTTAAATTCACCCTGTCACAATCTTTCATAGTACATAATTTTACATTCATAATATTAATAACCTGTTAATTTAATGCAGAGGCAATTAAGATAAAGTTGATTATCACTGTTTAACACATACTCAAAATGTTTGGCCAACAACAAAATAGTCTGGGTAATTTTTCTCATCTAATTACTTCTGAGTACAGCCTGGGACTGCCTTCCCATTAACTCTCCAGCTCCAAAGCCCACCAAATAAAGCCAAACAATACTCTAAGCACTTTGTGGAAATACCGCATGAAACCAGAATCCGTAAACTCAGCCAAGTGAGCTTAAGATTAAAAATTGCCTTTAATTCTGCCTTTCTGAAAAGTTGTCAAATATCTTTAATTAAAACATACCCTTGAAGTTGTTTTAAAATAAATGACTTTCCAAAAGATCAAACTTAAGTTAGAAGCTAATTCTGACCTCTCAGAGGAAAGAAGCTGTGACCCTTGACCCATGTAAAAGATAGAACCACAGGAGGACTTCTGATGGACCTACTTCAGTGAACATTTCCTTCTGGAAGGCTTCCTGCTCTTCTTCAGCCTCAACTACCTCATCTGCCACTCTCCACATTTAGAACTCTGTCCTAAGTTTGAATAACACATTAGCAAAGGTTAAACATTATACCAATACTAATCAAGGTGCTATAGAAGTATCTGCCACTTCACTCTGCCACGAGTTCCAGGACAATGGAGGTTGTGACTATAGATCTTGGTTTTTCCCTGCCCATTAGAACATTATCATAAGGTTAGTTCACAAGAGACATTACATCGGGGAAAGACATTTCCAAGAAAGAACTGCAGTGGTGGGTAGTCATGGCAAGTATACTAGCACAGGATCAAGCAGGATTTGAAGGATGGAGGTTGGCTGTGCCATGCTTATCCTGACACTGAAACTGGTCTCATGATTGTGAAGCAAGACTGATGGATGGCCAGAGGCAGGAATAGGGTGCCACCAAGAAGCTGGACACTTACCTGTTATGGAGAGACTCATCAGCATCCAAACAGGCAGGGACATTTTCCCAGCAAAAGGGCCAACATGCTGGACCCACTGAGAAGGCCCTGAAGTGTTTACATTGGAAAGTAACACACTGGCCACTTCTGGAAGCAGAGATTCATGTCTTGGTTTTAAAGACAGAAAAGAGGGTTCAGGGCAGAGTCTTACAGGCTACAGTGGAAGATGAGCAGCATGGGCAGGAGGGGACTGGCACTTGGTTACCATGACCCTGGTTGGTTGTGAGAGACCTTGCTTTAGACATTCCTGTCAGATCTGGACATAACAGATCCAAATGGTGTCCACAGGAGGCATTTATTATCATAAAATGGACCACATTTGTTCTAAAAATAGAGAATAAAGATGAACACCACCAGCGCTATTCCAAGGGTCAGAAATACCAGGGAGGGATTTAAGAGCGTTAGGAATATTTATTACTTTTATGCTATTTTTTAAATTGAATTTTATGCTCCTTCCCACAATAAGTATATAGTACTTATATAATCATCAAACAATATAATTTTTAATTCATTCATTTAGACCCAAGAATAGTGACTTTTCTTCAATACACCTATATTATACTGCACCTATACTGGCCTATCTTATCGAGAAAATGACAGGAACATTCTGTACACCATCACTTTGTGCACTCGGAAGACTAGGCACTTGCTACCATGGCGTCATATTTTCCAGACTTGCAGTGGGCTCCCTTTGGTTCTTGCCTTCCATTTTGTGCTCAGAGCAAGTGGCTGCCTACTTAGAAGTTTAGTTCACAAGAGACATTAGATCGGGGAAAGACATTTCCAAGAAAGAACAGCAGTGGTGGGATGCCTCCTTCCGCACTTAGGAGTCAGGCAGGCAGCCAGTGCACAGGAACTGGGAAGCATGGCCCACTGGAGTATGTGGATGTGAAAAGCCCAAAAGCTTCTATTCCTGGATCCCACTGAGATCCACACTTCCCTGACTCCACACTTGGCAGGTATCAAAGAAGTTCCTAAAGGTTGGTAGAGAAGGAGAACAAATGAAACACTGCCTCAGCAGTTCTGCTCTCACACCTTCCCAATAAACCTGAAACTGGGCGCTGTGTAGAGGCCAAGGGCATAGCCAGGACATCTCCTCCCCAAGCTGATGGACGTTCTCTGGCACACAATAAAGGTAACCCAGGAAGCGCTTAAGTTTCCACCTCAGTCTGAGGGCTGACCTTAGTGATTTCACCCTTTCCACAGAGCTCTGGGAGGCAGCCAGTGCATCATCAGTCTCACTGTAAGACAGGTCAGTTCTCCTGGCCTCCCCCACGGCCTCCCCCAAAGTGCAGGAATCCAGTCACGAACCCAAGTCCAATCCTCAATTTTGTATGAATTCATCCCACACCCGGTGATGGCAGGATGAGAAGCAAAGGGCACCAAATCGACACCACCTCACTACAAATGCTACCTTTTGAGCCCCCTGGCAGGTGTCCCTGGGAAGGAAAGTGGCAGTTTCTGTAGGCAGCCTGACCTCACCACACACTTACAGTTTTGAGTTAAATGTGCCTTTACACTCAGCATTGCTGACCTGAGTTCATGATGCTCTCTTAGCCCATTACATGGGATTTGGACATGGCACCTGTAAGTTTAAAGTTAACTAACTTTGCTACCATTTCTGTGCATGCATTTGTTTTATATTTCAGGTCAGGTTTGTTGTATTTCTTGGGGGTATTTACATTAAAAATGTAATATGCAACAAAAACATTGTATTTAGATCAGAAAATATAGCATTTTCAATGACATCTACACACAGTGTAACAATTCTCTGCTGTGCCAAACATGAAAAATGAGGCTGCATGTCACTTAGCTTTCATTTGATCTAATGACATTCGAGTTTAAGTAAACTGTTTTTGCAAATATGATCATGTAATTGGAGCATCTGTCTTGATCATTATTTGGTAAATATGTCCTTTTAGCACCAGTCCAAATGAAATTTGGAATATTTGGCTAATCACAATTTAACAGATGTTCTGTCCAGTTCTACACAAGCTTAATTTTAACTGACATAAATCCTTCCCCTTCTTGAGTCCAAACTGAAGTCTCTCCAGGCCTATAGAGAAAGGTGAGAAATTAACAATTTTATCACATCCAGCCTTGATCCTGTGGCTTTAATTAATTTAAGTGAAATCTCATTTGACCTTTGTAGTAGCAATTACTTAACACAAGCTTTGACAAAGTGTTTCAAGTAGCACATGTTTTCCTACCACAGATATCAACAGCCTCACAAAGTTAACAGCTTTAGTATCCCACAGCAGGCCAGAGTACCACTCCCTGTGATTCCCCCAGTGAATGTCCACTTGTGCACAAATGGAAGCAGAGTTCGCTGCAACTTCAGAAGACAATAAAGGCCACTTCTCCTCAAATGAGACAGTCTTGAGTCCCAACCAGAGATACTGTTGGCTGTCAAAGAAGCAATGACCCAGAGCCACCACTGTAAAGACTAAGGCCAAGTCTTGACCTTCCAATGAGCCCCTCCTTGGGAAAGTTGGCACTCTCTACATTGGAACATAATTCGCAGGTGCTGATGTTTGTCTGGACCCCAAATGCTCACCTCAATCCTAGGTGACTGGCCTCTCAAAATAAGATGCACATTTCATCACACTGAATAAAAGTGAGATCCTTTGCAAAAGAAAAACGTAAGCATTTTTTTTTCAAAACAAACTTTTACATTTTTTTCTTCAGAAGGATGATAACACCATTATATCTAGAAATCAGTGGAGAGGTTACTACATTCTGAGGAAGACAGAGATTTAGCTCTACTATAGGGAAAACATCTGGGCCTACTTTCTCTGTTCATCTTATAACACAGTTGCATCTCTATATACATAAATTAAAAGGGATTTCCCATTGTTTTCCTCAAAGGAAAGCATATATTATTTTCCCTGACTTTTAATAATGGAACTGACCAATCAGTCCCAGTTCACCGATGACCACAGTGATGTCCCAGGGGCTGGATGACCCATGGCAATATTAGCCCCACTAATGACTGACTGTAGGACTCTAGGAGTCAGTACCATCTTGCGCCTGCAGTGTCTTTATCTCAAAGACAAGGCCAGATGGCACTGACCTCCAGGGCGCTGGGAAGAGCAACAATATCCTCAAAACACTTATCATCATTGTATGGAGGGCAGGCCCAGGAGGGACATGTTGCATGATGTCAGAGCCTTTGCTGTTCCCACGCCCCCGTTCCTGCATCCATCTTGAGTATCTCAAGGTTACAGTCTTACTGAATATCTTGTACTCTCTTTCAGCATGGATGAAAGACATCATGACTCCATGATCACACCCCCAGAAGGAATTCCTGATGGCCTTCACTGAGTGGTACCTATCACTTCTCAAAGGAAGGCCCTATCTATGCCTCTAGAACTGGGGAGAGGTCTGACCTGGATCAGTACTTAGGCTCATGAAACTGCCAGCCCATGGGTAACACAACCCAAAACCACCTGTATCCAAGCAAGATCCCACAAACGGCTTAAAGCATTTTGGAACCACATTCAGTTTACCACATTCAGTTCACTTGGACATTTTAAAAATCCATATGAAAAATATCTGTGTAAAAACTTTTTAATCAAAGGAGTTCTTAACTTCCTTAAATAACTATGAAAACACACAAAATGAAAAACAAGTTTGCTTTTGCTCAGGGAACATTTAGTGGAAAGAAGTTCCTTTTGATGCCAGAATATACACCAGGTAGGAACCCCACGTTCCTTCCCAGAAAGCAGGCAGGAATAGGCCCCCGGAATATCACCCACAAAGCCAGATCCCTGCGAATGCTAGCATGCACATGTCCTGTCTATCATTGCCTAGGTTCTGTCCCAGCTGCTTTTCAAAATCAGAGTGCCAAAAACTGCACTAAAAAGTGACATTGGGGGCTGGGAATATAGCTCAGTGGCTCAGAGCCTGCCTGGCAAGTATAAGGTTGTGAGTTCAAACCCTAGTTTAAAAAAAAAAAAGTGACACTGGTGTGTGAAAGAGTTTTGCCCTAGAATAAACTAGAGCACATTATGGTGGTGGAAGGCCAAATTGAGGATGTTTACCCTGAGGCCACTTCCTTCTTCCCCTATTACAATTTCCTTTTTCCTTTCCCAGTGTGCGAGAAAAAAGTTCCAATCAGTTCCTCTCGTGTCATCAATGCCTGCCCTAAGCAGCAACCCCGGTCAGAGGTTATATGTATATCCCACACCCCACCTTCCGGTCAGAGGAAGCTAGACCACCTATGGTCATGGGCTCCTCTCCACATCCTTGAAATAAAGGCTGCTTTTTACTTTTATATTTTGCTCTTTTATTGTGCTGAAAACACTAACATTCCAACAAGCCACCCTCTGTATCAAATGCCAAAAATCAAGAAGGTGCCTTTGCTTCTCCAGGTCACCTACAACAAGTCCCACCTAACAAAGGTGAGCAGAGCACATCACCTGAGAAAGTATGCTGCTCCTGGGATGCTCACTACACTTTCTTCATTTTTTCTGCCTCCAAGAGTCACACTTCAGCTTCCCAGCAGCATGAAAGCACTTCATGGATGGAGCTGGGCAATGAGGTTGGAATGAAATCAGAAACCAAGCTTCAGGAATTCCCTTGTCTGTATCACAGAAAGTAGCCAATATTTCTGTCTGTACAAAAGGTAAGATGTCCCTTCCTGTGTAGACCAGGGAGTTCCAGTGAGTCTCAGACACTTTAAACCGAGTTTCCCTCCAGCCTCCTGACTGTCATGGACTGCTACAGACACCCCAGAAATGCTAAAGGAGGAGACCCTCCAGCTCACCAGACTTCTGCATGTCCTTGAAGAGCCTTCTAGCACCTCCATGAAGCACAAATTCCTACTAGAAATCCAAGGCTTTCCACAGACCTACAAGTAGTGATTCCCTGTGGGTCTAGCCTGCCATTGTACTTCACAAAGGAAAGGTGATGGCCTCCTGGTGGCATACTAGGCCCTAGTCAGTCTCTTTTTCTTTGGAAGACAAAAGGACCACTTTAGCAGGAGGCCCAGGATGAAATCCTGCAGCCTGAAAAAATGAAGATAACATTCTAGGGATTTGGAAGAACTCTGCTCAGCTCTGTTTATGACAGTTAAAGCTGAAATACCTCATAAAGTGTCATTCAGTTTCCAGTAAGGTTTCCAGTAAGATTCAAGAAACTATTACAATAAAGAGATGAGACAGGCAGAAGTAAAAAGAACCTATGAAGAAAGCAAAATTAAAAATTAGAATCCATGCTAGGGTTGCCAAGAGCTCTCTCTGTAAGATATAAGGAATCCAGTGGATGTGAGAAGAAATGGGCAAAGCACCCTAAAAGATGGAAGAAAAGAGGGATAAATAAATTATGATAACAGAAACTGACTCCACACTTCTGAACTAACAAAATTGGTGTTTCCAGATAAAAAGTGGATGACAAGCAGGAGGCTGTTGGGGGCTGAGTGGCTGCTGAAGTCACAGGGTTCCAGAGTCCCTTGCTGTTCAGGGGTATGGACACAGAGCAACATACTTGACATGCAGGACACCAGAACATGTGCTCTGACCAGAAACCTTATTCTGCCGTGTGGATCATTAAGAAATAAATCAAAACTGAGGACACAGAAATGGACAAAGAGTGGGTTAAAGAACCAGTGGTAACTACCAAAACTAATTAGTGGTAAATCTAAATAAAGTGACTACATTTTTTGTAATTATTTCATTAAAAAAACCTACACATACAAAAGGCTATCTTTCTTTTTTCTCCTTTTGTAGTGCTGCAGATTGAACCTCCACTACATCTCCAGCCCTTTCTTTAGTTTCTTATTTTGAAATAGAGTTACATTAAGTCATTTGTCCAATTTGTGATCCTCCTGCCTCAGCCTCCCAGAATGCTAAGATTATGGGTATGCAACACAATGCCTAACTTACAAAAGAAATATTATATTCTAAAGAATTCTAAGCTCAAGCTGAATTAATGGAATTGCTAATAATGGTAAGGTAAAGACGCTGAACATGTTGCTTCACATAAAAGATGTTATAAGTTCTATCAATGCCTTTAAAATGTGTAATAGAAAACTATATTATAAAACTTTGTTAAACAAGATTATAAAAATTACCACAATTGAAACTTTACAAGTTGGCCAGGGATTTAGCTCAGTGGCTCAAGTGCTTTCCTGATAAGCATGGGATTGTGAGTTCAATCCCCAGTACAAGAAAAAAAATCAAGTTAAACTTTGCAAGTCATTTGAGGAAATACAGGTAAGAGTTTTTAAAATATGAAATAAAAATGAACACAGATAAACAGCAGAAATTATAAAATCAAATAACAAAAGTATGATTGAATAAAAATGGGTAACTGTAAAACTTTGAATTACTTGAAGCATAAATTACCAACAGAAACTTCAAGCCACGTATCTAAAATGAATAAAACAGCATGTTCAAAATAGAGATGCGTAGAGATCAGAGGACAAATGAGAATACAGAAATGATAATTTTACTAACTAAATAAATTTTCAGAAAGTTTGTCATGAAAGGAGAGGGTTATTTTATGCTAATAAAAGTCACAATAACAATTCAAACTTCAATGAAGACACAAAAGCAAAAATATTAGAAGCATAGATTAAAAAAATGTCAGAACTGCAACTGAACCAGAAAGCTCTATTTGTATCATTCCAGGACAGTGTAAATAGGGACAGATTGTGTTGGAGACTTGAAAAATAAAATGTGTACATAAGCCTTCCAAAGAAGGAGAAGTGTTACAAATTTTAGCAAGAAAAAAATCATGTAGATCACATTACCTGGCCACAATAATTTAAAGTTAATAACAAAGTTGGTGCCCCCCATACACACCAAAACTAAGATTTGCAGGGAACGGGCAACTAATAATTATTGGAGGACAGAAGGAAGAATGTTAATTGCAATAACAAAATATGTAGAATGTAAGGAAATTATATCACATATCAAAAATCTATCATGTGATGTGAGTACTCAGAGTTAAAGACATAGTTTTAAACACTTCCAGAAAAAAAGACAGAAAGATAAATTGTTATTCAGTGAAATTATAAACCTCCACTATATTAATATATGTATTAATCAGCTTTTGCTGTTTGTGCTACATAAGAAGCAATTAGAAAATTTCAGTGACATACAGTGTCAAGCATATATGTCTTGTTCGTAAGTTTGCAGGTCAGCTGACCCTGGCAAGCTATAGCTAGGGTTACTTCATGGTGCTCGTGGTGTGTGGACTGGGTTCACATATCCCCTGCAGTTTCTCTTTTAAGGTTCAGGTTGAAATAGTAATAATTTCCTGTAACCTTTCCTTCTTGTGGAAAGAATAGACCCAATTCAAGTGTCCTAAAAACACCTAAAACCTCCATATGGATGTGTGCTGTCCCTCTCATTCTGTTATCCAAAGCAAGGTTCATAGCCAGCCTGAGGGCAATGGTGCAGTACCCCATGGAGGTAACAGCTGGGCCATGAAGAAGAAAAAGATGGAGAACAAAGAATCATTAAGCCATAACATGGTACAGATATAATACCATGAATAGAAGAGTAAGTAAAAATGAGATGAAATCTAAGGGGGAAAGTGCAGTGATGGTTCTTTCAATTGCTGCAAATATTAAAGGTAATGATTACTTTAAATGTACATATGCTAATAAATCATCTAGAAACATCTGGGAAACTGCTGGACCATTAGAGAGAGTTAATATAACACTAGTGTCAAAAACTACTAAAAAGAAGGCAAAAATACACAAATGAAAATGAAATTTAAAGGCATTATCAAAAAGTATCAAAAGTATGTTAGCAGAACTCATTAGTTAAAATAAAATTATTTAGCCAAAAAGCAATAAGGTAGTAACCAAATAGTCTTGGAAAACCACAAATAAAGCCATTTTAAATTATTTAGCCAAAAAGCAATAAGGTAGTAACCAAATAGTCTTGGAAAATCACAAATAAAGCCGTTTTAATAACAGAAACTCTTGAGATATATATATATATATCAAGTCAACAGACCAAGTTGTAAGAGTTATGTGTCTTGTCAAACAAAACAAATATCCATGCCCAATATCTAAAAATTTGAAGCCCCCTCTATAAAATTGGAAAATGAATTAAGATGCCTTCTGCTATACATTGAATATTTGTGTCTCCCCCAAATGATTATGTTGAAGTCCATCCACCAAGGCAGTATTTGTTTCTCAACCCATAAGGAAATGTAAAGAACTTAGAATAGACCAAACAACCTGAAGAAAAATAAAAAACTGGGGAGCCATCAAAGTTCATTTGAAGACATTATGAAGTTGTAATATTCAAAACAGTGCAGTACTAGCATGAAGATAAATCATGAGCAAAATAGACTCCAGAAATATGTATTTGAGCAATTAAGTTTTGACAAAGGTACAAAGGCAATTGAACGGAGAAAGTAGAGACTTTTCAATAATTATAGAATAATTGAAAGATACACAAATGGAAATTATCGCATGAAAAGATATTCAACATAATTAAGAATTACAAATTAAAATCAGGGTGAAAAATGCCCACTTCAAGATGTGCCTCTGCTGTCAGTGGTAGATGATGTGGGCATGGAAAGTCCACATCCATGTTAATTAATCTGAGCAGACCAACAGTAGCTTTGCAGTAGGCTAGTGGATAATTCTACTTAGTCTATGCTTTTATTGGCAGTAAAGTTCAGGTTGGTCTCTGGATATAAGGCTGAAACCTGACCCATTCAGCCTGTAGCAGTCCATGGACTTTCTTCTGGCTTGAACTTGGCTGGGAGCCACTAGATAGACCTAGCAGTTGCTCTGGGTTCTGAACTCAGTTGACCCCTCTCCAACATGGCTCCCCTTTCCTGTGAAAACTATTCCACACTTATAAGAATGGCTAAAATTACCAAGTCTCACCATAGGGGAGTGGTGACTCTCAACAAAAGCTGCTGGTTGTAAAGTGGTGTAATCACTGTGAAACAGGCAATTTCCTAAAATTCTAAAAATACATATACCATAGAATTCACACATTCCATTCATAGGCATTTCTCAAAAGATATGAAATTATCAAAAGTCCACACAAAAACTTATACACGAATGTTCATAGCAGCTTTTTATTTGCAATAACAAAAACTGGAAAGAACCAAAATATGCCTCAAATGTTGAGCTTATAAATAAACTGTGATACATCAGACTATGCAATAAAAATAATAAACTACTTACACACAGTAGCATAAATCTCAAAATAATTATTCTGTATGAAAGAAGTCAGCACATGAACTTTTTAGTTTCAGTTATATAAAACCCTAGAAAATTCAAACTAATACACTGTGGGTAATCAGAAACATGATTTTCAGGGAGTAAGGGGCTAGGGAGAATGGGATGAAGTTTCTACGGGGCCCTCAACTGCTTTGAACATGATAGATACCTTTGTCAACACAGTGGTGGGATGGTGTCACAAGTGAGCAGACACATCAAAATCTATCAAATTATACATTTTAGATACGTGAGTTTATCATATATCAGTAACACATCAATAATGGTGTTAACTGGTGCTTGTGAAAATACTGTTTTCAAATAATGGTCTTCTATGCTCTTCAATAACAGTATAAGATGTTCACAACAAAATACTCTAAGTTAAGAAAAGGAATCTAAATGGTATACAATGGTTGATTATTTTACGCAAGAAAAATAAAATAGGTCTAAATAGTTTATAATAATATATTTTTAAAAGATTGAAATATCTTAAAATGTGGACAGTTCTTGTATTTGAGTGGTAAGGCTGTGGGAGATATTTTCTCCAGATTTTGACAGTGCATTTATTGCTGTTTGAATATATATGTATCCACCATGATGCTTTTCATAAAGTAGGAAGATGTGGGTTTTTTTGTTTGTTTGTTTCAAGCCAGGAGAGCCAGAACTGTGCAAAAGTTTTGAAATTGTGCTTTGGTGCAGCTGGGGCTAAGAACACATGGAGGCCATACTATAAGTGGTCCACTGAACTCAGTCCTCACTCTGTCCTTGCAGACCAGTTGCCTTATTCCAATCCCAGTCCACCATCTTTGTGATATGACACAAACACAAACACAATTTACTTGTCAGCTGCCAGCATGAGTGTCAGGCTATCACCAGGCTGACATCTCAAATTTATCTTCTCATTTAGCATTCTGAGAGATTGATGCCCCTGAGAAAAATAGAGTTTTGCCCTTAAAAAGCACAATCAGCTTGAGATATGATCTTTGACCTCTGCAAACATCTCTGCTGACTTTCCCTAGAGTCTTGAGAATGGTCCAATTAGCTTACAAGGGGTACCAGTGCATAAAAGAAAATATACTCACCTGTCTAGAGGAGCCTTCCACCAGCAACTCAAGTATTTGTTTTTCTTTTGAATAATTAAAACTCACTTTTTTTAACAAAAATGCAAACAATAAGAGCTACCTGATGAAGAACTTTACTCTGGGAAGGACATACCAAGAGATCCATGCATATTAACTCTTATTCTGTACACCCAGAATGCAGACAGGGAAGTAGGCTGGAAATATAAACAGCTCAGTGGTGTCAACATGAAAAGCCAGCAAGGAAAAACTGGAAGTAGTCTTCTGCATCTGTGTCCTCACAAACATACTGTCATCCATAACCATGGAGAATATAGGCCAGTACCTTCACCTTGTTTAAATATGCTTCAGAAACAAGGCACCTTCTACTGCCTCCAAGCCATGAATGCATTAGCAGCAACTTTCAAAGACCAAAATGGGAGATGAGCCACTGAACAAAAGCTCAAGATTCACAGTAACCTCTTCAATATCACAGTGTTCCTGCCATCTTCCCTCATTCCATGTAGGGTGCTCCTTTCTCTTGCTCCTGTGTCCTACAATGTATTTACAGGGTTTTTTTTTTTAACCTTAAAACAGAAAACAAAGGGAAAGAAGTCTATCTTCTATGAAGATGGTGAATTGTGAGCAGTAGAGAAAAAGCCTCTAAGATTCAGTGACCAGACACTGGAATATAACAACATAAGGAAGAAAAGAAAGAGGAAATTGGGTCCATGGGACCCAGGAGGGATCCGAATCAAGAATCAAAACTCACAGGGAAAGCAAAGAGAAAAACATCAATGAAGAAGGAGCTGACAGGTGATATTTTCGTCCTGAGCCTGGACTCATTGTGCGGAAGGAGCAGCTTGAGCCTACAGATGCACAGTGACTTCTGTGCATGTAACATATCAGTTATAACCATCAACAGTGACTTCTGTTCACCCTAGAGGCCACCTTGGAGAAATATGCCAAAGGAACAGAGCAATGAATGTAATGGGATGCAGTAGATGGTGAATATTTGGGGTCCATATGTCCATAGGAGAGGGAGATTGCCTGGGAGCCATGTTGGAGAAGGGCCAAGTTCAGCATAGAGAACAACTGGTAGATCTAGCTAGTGGCTCCCAGCCAAGTTCAAGTCAGAAGAAAGTACATAAGCCAAATCTGCTGCAGGCTGAAGCTGAATGCAGGTTTCAGCTTCAAGGCCAGAAACCAGCCTGAACTTTACTGCCAATAAAAGTGTAGACTAACTAGGATTATCCACTAGCCTACTGCAAAGCTACTGTTGGCCTGCTGAGATTAATTAACATGGATGTGGACTCTCCATGCCCACATCATCTACTACTGACAGCAGAGGCACATCTTGAAGTGGACTTTTTTTTCTTTTTACCTTTTTTCTTTCTCTCTTTTTTTGTTTTTGTTGTTTTTCATTGTTTGTTTTTACATGAGCATGAACATAGTTTCTAGTTTTTTATTGCTGTTCTTTTCTGTTCAATTTTTATTTCTTTTTCCTGTCTTCTTCATCCATTTCTCAAAGTTCATGTGATCCTCCTTTGTCCTCCGGCCTTGCTTCTAATCTCTTCCTCTTCTTCTATTTCCCTGTTTTCTCCCTAACCCCTTTTAACTTTTCTGCTCTGAGGGTAAAATTGCCATATTGAGTGCTTATTTACTGCAAACAATTTTCTGGTTAATTTTAGATTATGTTACATACCCCATATCTAGTTCACATCCTAAAGGTGACAAATTAATATTACTTTAGTTTGTCATTTTCTAGTTTTTTTTGATGCCATGGTTAACAATCCACTTTACCCAAAGTGACATAATTTCTCTAAACAGTTGTTCTCCCTGGTATAGAAAGAACGAGATTGCCTAAGGGCCATAAAAAATGCTATCAGCCAGTGCCAAAGAACCAGGGACTGGGTCAAGTAGGCAGCACGTTCCCATCCCCAATAAATTGAAGCAGTAGGATTTTGCAACAGACCAAAAACCAGCTATCCCTGAAGCATATATCTGAGAAGCAGTCATTTCCTAAGGGTTCAAAATATCAACAATATATGTATTCACTACAGATAATTTAGAAGCATCAACCCTGAATTTAACTAAAAAAAAATAGGTTAAAAAACTGAAAACAAAACATTTAAGCAACATACAACCTCAGACTTTCAGATCACCAAAGGAAAACCTAAGGGACACCCACCTAGACATTGTGAAATGGGAACAGGTAATGTAACTAAATAAATGAATGAGGCTCTAGAAAGAATCAAATTAGAAATGGTTTCTCAAGTAACTACAGATATGGTGACCATAATGAAAATATGCTCAGTGACTCTAGAACAGACATAGATTAAAAAAATAAAGGAGCATAGAAAAATGGTGGAAACCATGAATACCCAAAATAGGAAAGAAATGGAATCTATGACCAGATTCAAACAAATATCCAGGAGATTAAAAGCTCAATTGAAAGTATACAGCATAATGTGCCAGTGTGTAAGGACAGAATCTCTGATAGAGAAGACAGCAATCATGAAAAGAAAGGTTTCTTTAAAATAGCAAGAAATAGTCAGGGGTGATGGCACATGGTTATAATCCCAACACTGGGGAGGCCAAGGGAATAGGATCACTGCGGGTTCCAGGCCAGCATTAAATATATAGTGAAATCCTGTATCAAAAAAATAAATAAATAAAAAGTAGTAAGGGACCATGAGAATTAAATCTAGCAGGTGCTAGATAATGCAAAGAGGAATAACATAAAATTGATCAGCATCTATGGGAAAAGCAAGAAATAGCACAAATGACATAAAAAATGTGTTAACAGATGTTATAGCAGAAAACGTCCTTGATAGGGAAAAAGAATTTGACATACAGATAAAGGAGAGATATACAATTCCAATTATCCATTATCAAAAAATCTACAGCAAGACATATAATAGTAAAGATTCCAAAAAATTCAATTTAAGAACAGAATATTAAAAGCTGTTAGAGAAAAGAAACAAATCACCTATAAAGGAAAGCCCATCGGAATCACAGCAGACTTCTTAACACAAATCCTTAAACCAAAGAGAGCTCAGAATGAAGTGTTTCAATCCCTAAAAGTAAACAAACTCAAACTCATATTGATTTACCCTACAACATCTTTTAAAAGTGATGGAGAAATAAAATACTTCTGTGACAAAGAATACATGAGGAAATCTATGGACAGGAAACCAGCACACCAAAATGTTCTGAAGGATAGTCTAGAAGGAGATAACAAGGATCAAAACTCCATGAAACCCAACAGAAGGAAGCTAGGCAAGGCAAACAATTAAGCAGAGAGGAAAGAAGAACAAACTACAGGGAAACAAAATGACAACAATATGGTAATATATATCAGTTATAACCATCAGTGGAAATGATCTCAATTCACCCATCAAGAGAAACACACTGACAGGTTTGATCAAGAAGCAAAATCTAACAATACACTGCATACAAGAAACATCTTTAACTAAAAAAATTCATATACTAAAAGTAAAAGGATGGAAAACAATACTCCATGTAACAGGAACCCACAAAAGAGCAGAAATAGCTATTCTATCTGCAGGCAAAGTAGATTTCTAGTCAAGATTGATCAAGAGAGACAAAAAAGGTAACTACATCCTTATAAAAAGAACAATTAAAGAGGAAGAGATAGCAATCATAAATACATATGCCAAAAATGCCAGTGCGCACAAATATATAGAATAAATAATGATGGACATGAAAAATCAAATAAACCTTAAAACATCTGAAATGAAGAACCTCAATAGCCACTGACACAACTATACAGATCAAGTAGACAAAAAAATGACAATGAAATATTACAACTGGACCAAACTATGGCACAAATGGACTTAGTAGATATCTACAGTGTTGCACCCCACAACATCAGAATATATATTCTTTTTAGCTGCACATAGGACATTCTCCTAAATAGGCAACATATTGGCTTATAGAACAGGCTTGAGTAAATGCAAAGGAATTGAAATTATTCCAAAAATATTACCTGTAAAAGTGCAATGGAACTGGACATCAATGACAAAAGAATAGACAAGAACTTTGTAAACATATTGAAATTAAGTAACACCCTAATGAACAGCTACAGGGTTAAAGATGAAAGTAAGAAGAAATTAGACAGCTCTGCACTTAAATGATAATGCCAATACAATGGTCTGGAACTTATGGGACACAATGAAAACAGTCCTCCAAAGAAAATTTATAGCAGTGAATACCCATATCCGGAAAATAGAGAATTCAGACAAACAGCTTAATGTTGAGCCTCAAGCTTCTAGAAAAAGAAGAGTAAGTCAAACACAAAGTACATATGAGGGAGGAAATTATAAAGATCAGCCCAAAAATGAATACAATGGAGACTAAGAAAACACTACAAAGAATAAATGAATTGGAAAGTTGGTTCTTTGAAAGATTAAATAAAATTAACAACTTTTTCTAAAAATGCCAACTTTATCTCAAAAAAAGGCTCAAATCCATGCAATTAGGAATGAAAATGATGAAATCACAAAAGATCCTGCAGAAATCCATAAGATCATCAACATCAACTTTGAGAACTTGTATTCTAATAAGAGGGAAAATGCAGAAGAAATGGGCAGATTCCTGCATATGTATAAATTACCAAAGCTAAATCAAGAAGATATAAAAATTCTAAATAAAGCACATCAGTCAATGAAATTGAAGATGCAGTTAAAAAACTACCAACAAAAAAAAGCATAGGCTCTAATAGATTTACTGCTGAATTTTTCAAGAAATTTAGAGATGACCTAATGTGACTGCTTCTTGATGTCTTTAATAAAATTGAAAGGGAAACAATGCCTGAGAAGGACTAAACCAAGAAAGAGAACTACAAGCTAATTTCCCTAATGAACATAGGGGCAAAACTCCTCCATAACATACTGGTAAACAAAATGCAGCAAATCATGAAGAAGTTTATACACCATTACAAAATAGGATTCATCCCAGGGATGCAGAGATGGTTGAACATATTGAAAGCAATAAATTTAATACACCACATTAACAGAACCAAAGACAAAAACCATATGGTTATCACAATAAATGCAGAAAAATCATATGACAAAATTCAACACCCATTTATGATAAAACCTTACAGACAATTGGAAATAGATGATCTTTATCTCAATCTGATAAAAGTCATTTATCACAAAAAAATGAACATCATACTAAATGGACAAAAACTGAACTATTTCACTCGTACATCAGGATGTCCACTGCCACCACTCTTATTCGATTTAGTTTTGAAAACATGAGCCAGAGCAATTAGACAAGAGAAAAAAACAGAAGAAATAAGGATAGTAAAGTCCAATTAACATTATTTTTTTAATTTTATTTTAAAGGTGGTAAAACTAAACAAAACAGAACAAAGCAGATCGGAAGAAAACAATGTAAGTGACAGAGATTTTAAAGCAAGACAATAGAAGATCATCATTGACTATCATATTGTTTTCTTCTAAATAGCTGCCCATATCTTGACACACAATGAATTCATGCAAAACAAAATAGCATTGAACTGATCTGAACAGAATGATGAAGGCATTTTAGGCCTTCAAAATCAGGCAATAGGGAAATCAGCAATGGCTGCCGTAAAGTGTCTTGTTCTCTTCAAAATAGCTGCGCATACCTTCATATATGTTGAAATTAAACAATATAAAACAGACTAAAATCACTCTGAAAATAATATAATAATATTATTAATAGTAATAATAATATTAATAGAATAACAATATTAATATTATTATTAATAGTATTGCTATATAGAATAATAGTAATGCTGGATTTCACAGCATGATGATATGGAATCAGCACTGGATACCATAGTTTCTCTTTTCTTCAAAGTAGCTGGTCATTTCATCATGCATTATGTAATCAATTCTCATAAACTGTTTAGTACAAGTTCTATGCATGCATGAGTCTCTACATGTATACCTATCTTTTCTGTATTATAGAGAAAAACAAAACAAAACAAATTCCTAGAAAAACACAAAACAAAGGCCAGGGATTTAGCTCAATGGCAAAAGCACCTGCCTGGCAAGTGCGAGGTCATGAGTTTGATCCCTGGTACCACACACACACACACAAAGACAAATAACAATAGCAAAGAGCCCAGAACACTGACAATATAAGCCTTCAAAACAAGGTGGTAGGAGCATAAATGGGGATGTTATTTTACATAATGATCTTCAAGAGCTCCTCAGATCACCATACAATAATATGCACAATTGTTCCAATCCTATGAATGTTAACTATTTTGTTCCAAGAACTTATAGAATTTGTAGCACAATCATCTTAGCTATCCTAAGTGTGTTTATATAATTTTAGATATTTTTTTCTTTTCCCTTCCTTTTTCTTTTTCCTTATTTTCCCTGAAATATTATTTTTTAATTTTGAGCAGATTCTTAGCCTTTCACTGTATTTATTGAGTTTTTTGTATCTTATGTACTCTTACCATTTCTTACACTATGGAGATTACAGTATTTACACATGTGAGTTTGACTTATTTCATTTATGAGTATGGTCTGGAGTTGCATCCATTTACTTATAAATATCTCAATGTGATCATTCTTTATAGCTGAGTAGTACTCCATTGCATAAAAATACCACATCTTTTTTTATTCATTCCTCAGTTGATGGGCATTTATGTTGTTTCCAAGATTTGGCTATTACAAATTGTGCTGCTATAAACATGGGTGCACATATATCACTGTGGTATGATGTTTTTAATTCTTCTGGGAATATGCCCAGAAGTAGAATAGCTAGTTCAAATGGGACTTCCAATCCCAGAGTTTTGAGGAATCTCCAGTCTGACCTCCACAGTGGTTGCACCAGTCTGCACTTCCACCAACAGTGCAGAAGAGTTCATTTTTCCCCACAGGCTTTCCAGC
Source organism: Hydrochoerus hydrochaeris (assembly GCA_004027455.1). Taxonomy (NCBI): domain Eukaryota; kingdom Metazoa; phylum Chordata; class Mammalia; order Rodentia; family Hydrochaeridae; genus Hydrochoerus; species Hydrochoerus hydrochaeris. The sequence goes on along the minus strand of PVLA01002571.1, from coordinate 14,555 downwards.
ATTTGTTGTTGGTGGTTTTCTTTATCCTAGCCATTCTTTCTGTAGTGAGATGGAACCTCAGTGTGGTTTTAATTTGCATTTCTCTAACGACCAATGATGCTGAACATTTTTTCATGTATTTATTTGCCATTTGTATTTCCTCATTTGAGAAATGCATATTCATCTCAGATGCCCATTTTTGAAATGGATCTTTGAATTTTGGGTGTCTAATTTTTTAAAATTCTTTTTATGTTCTACACAGAAGTCCTTAGTCTGAGGGACAGTTCACTAAGACTTTTTCCCAATTTGTGGGTTTTGTTTTAACTGTGCTGGAGATTTCTTTTGACATACAAAAACTCTTTAATAGGACACAATCCCAGTTAATGATTCTGTGAAAATTGCACATACAGTTTGATTCTTGTTCATGAATTCTCTACCTACTTCTATGTCTTCGAGATTTCTACCTACTTTGTCTTCCAACAGATTTAGTGTTTCTGTTTTAATATTTAGATCTTTGATCTATTTAGACTTTAGTTTAGTATGTGGTGTTAGGCATGGGTCTAGTTTTATTTTTTGGAATATAAAGAGCCAATTTTTCCAGCACCATTTATTAAAGAGACTATCTTTCTTCCAGTGAATGTGTGTGGCCCTTTATCAAAGATAAGGTGGTTGAATGTGTTTGTAGTTGTAATTGTATCTTCTAATCTATTCCATTGATCTCCAGGTCTGTTTTTATTCCAGTACCATGATGATTTTATTACACTAGCTTTGTAGTATAACTTCAAGTCACGGATTGTGATGCCTCCTGCCTTGCCTTTGTTGCTTAGAATTGCCTTTGCTATTCTAGGTCTCTTCTGGTTCCAAATGAATTTTAGGAGTAATTTTGCTAGATCTCTAGATCTAGGTATGCTAGTGGTATTTTGATTGGGATTGCATTAAATCTGTATAACAATTTTGGAGATGGCCATTTTCATGATATTTGTTCTTCCTATCCATGAACAAGGGATGTCTTTCCATTTTCTGAGGTCCTCTTCAATTTCTTTTTCAGGGTATTATAATTTTCCCTAATAGATACTTTACTTCTTTTGTTAGATTCATTCTTAACTATTTCATTGTGAAGGGTGTGGCTTCTCTTATTTCTCTCCCAGGGATTTTGTTGTTAGTGTATAGGAATGCTATTGATTTTTGGGTGTTAACTTTGTATCCAGCTACATTATTGAATTTATTTATTACACCTCCATGGAGTTTTGAGGGTCTTCTATGTAAAGTATCATGTCACCTGCAAATAATGATAGTTAAACTTCCTCTTTTCCTATCTTTACTCCTTTTATTTCTCTCTCTTGTCTAATTGCTCTGGCTCGTATTTCCAGTACTATGTTGAATAGGAGCAGTGATAAAGGACATCCTTGTCTTGTGCCTGATTTTAAGGTAAAGGCTTTCAATTTTTGGCCATTTAATATGATGCTGGCTGTTGGTTTGTCATAGGTGGCTTTTATCATATTGAGATAAAGACCATCTATTCCAATTCTCTGTAAGGTTCTTATCATGAATGGGTGCTGGATCTTATCAAAAGCTCTTTCTGCATCTATAGAAATGATCATGTGATTCTTATTTTTCGCTCTATTGATATAGTAGATTACATTTATTGATTTGCATATGTTGAACCATCTCTGAATTCCTGGGATGAATCCCACTTGGTCATGGTGTATAATTTTCTTCATGATGCTACATTCTGTTTGCCAATATTTTATTGAGAATTTTTGTATCTATGTTCATTGGGCAGATTGGTCTGTAGTTCTGCTTTTGGTTGGGTCTTTCTCAGGTTTTGATATAGAGTTATATTTGCTTCCAGTAATGAGTTAGGGAGAATTGCTTCCCTTTCAATTTCATTGAAGAGTTTCAGTAGTGCCAGCATTAGGTCTTCTTTGAATTTCTTATAGAATTCCACAGTGAATGCATCTGGACCTGAGCTTTTCTTTGTTGGTAAGGATTTAATTTCACTTTCAATTTCATTAATTGAAATTGGGCTATTCAGCAGTTTTACATCTTCTTGCCCCAGCTTTGGTAATGCATATGTTTCTAGGAATCTGTCCATTTCTTCTGTGTTGCCAAGCCTATGAGAGTAGAGGTTTTCAAAATTGGTATTGATGATCTTCTTTATTTCCACAAGGTCTGTAGAGATTTCACACTTTTCATTCCTTATTGCATGAATCTGAGTTTTTCTTTCCTTTTTTAAAATAAAGTTGGCTAGGGGCTTATCGATTTTATTTATTCTTTTAAAGAACCAACTCTTTGATTCATTGATTCTTTGTATTGTTTTCTTAATCTCTATTGCATTGGTTTCTGCTCTTTTATAATTTCCTCCCTTCTTTTGACTTTGGGCTTGACTTGCTCTTCTTTTTCTAGATGTTTGAAGTGTATCATCAGGTTGTTTATTTATGTTGGTTCTGCTTTCCTGATGTGAGAATTCACTACAATAAATTTTTCTCTGAGGACTGCTTTCATTGTACACCACAGGTTCCAGTAAGATATATTTGTATTTTCATTTGCTTGTAGATATTGTTTAATTTCTTTTTTAAATTTCCTCTGTGACCCACTGATTGCTCAGGAGTGCATTATTCAATTTCTATGTGTTTGTGGGGTTTTTGCAGTTTCTTTTGTCGTTAATTTCTAGTTTCATAGCACCACGATCCAATAACATGCATGGAATAATTTCAGTTCTTTTGCATGTTCTGTAGAATATGGTCTGTTTTAGAGAATGTCCCATGTGCTGCTGAGAAGAATGTGTATTCTGATGTTGTTGGGTGGAACATTCCATATATGTCCACCAAGTCCATTTGTTCACAGGTATGATTCAGTTCTGCTATTTCTTTGTTGATTTTCAGTCTAGTTGATCTGTTGGTTTGTGTCAATGGCATGTTAAGTCTCCTGTTATAATTGTGTTATTGCTTATTTGATTTTTCATTTCTGTTAATACTTGGTTTGTGTATCTGGGTGCTCCCAAATTTGGTGCATAGATATTTAAGATTGTTATCTCTTCCTCTTAAAGTTTTCCCCTAACTAGTATAGTGACCTTCTTTATCTCTTTGGATCATTCTTGGTTTGAAGTTGACATTGTCTGCAAACAGAATACCTGCCCACAATACTCCTGTTGCATGGAGTATTGTTTTCAACCCTTTGACTTTCAGTCTATGAATTTCCTTTTGGGTTAGATGGGTTTCTTGTAGACAGCATATGGTTGGATGTTGTTTCTTGATGCATTCTGCCAATCTGTTTCTTTTAATTGGTGAATTGAGGCCATTTATATTAATGATTATAACTGATATACATTGGTTTACCTTTGCCGTGTTGTCTTTCTGCTGTTGATTCTTTATCTTTCCAGTCTGTTTAATTGTTTGCCTTGCTTAGTGGTTTTTTCCTATGTCTATCTAGAATGTCTTTCAGTATTCTTTGCAAGGTTGATTTGGTGGTCATGAAGTTCTTCAGCTGTTCTTTGTCATGGAAGTATCTTATTTCTCCATCCATTTTGAAGGACAGTTTTGCAGAGTACATCAGTCTGGGTTGGAAGTAGTTTTCCTTTAGGATCTGAAATACTTCACTCCATGCTCTTCTTGACTTCACTGTTTGTGTTGAGAAGTCTGCTGGGATTCTGATAGGTTTTCCTTTACAAGTAATCTGTCTCTTCTCTCTATCAGTTTTTAATAGTCTGTTCTTATGTTGGAATTTTGGAATGTTGATTATCATATGTTTGGGTGTAGTTTTACTTTGTTTATGGTTATTTGGAATTCTATATGCTTCAGTTTCCATTCTCATGTTTGGGAAATTTTCAGCTATTACTTCTGTAAATAGCCTCTTGATATCATTTGTGTTGTCACCTTGTTTTTCATTTATACCTATCAGTCTTATTTTTTTTCTTTGCATCATCTTGCAGCAGTTGAATTATTATTTCCTGATTCCTTGTTATTTTTAAAAGATCTTTCCTTTCCTGTTCACTAGCTGCAATCTGACCTTCGAGGTCTGAAATTCTATCTTCACTTTCTTTGAGGCATTTTTGCCAAGTTTCAATGGAATTTTTGATTTCCTGTATATCTCTTTGAATCTGCTTCATACATTCTGTTTGTTTCTTATATTGTTTTTTCAGGGTTACCATATTTTTGCATTGTTCCTCTAATTTTTTAACTATGTCTTCCTTAAATGTGTTCAGCATTTCTTTCATTACATTTATCATTTCTTCTTTTATCTGGGAGATTATTTCTGATCTGAGTTTTTTTATAGCTTCCCAAAGTTGTTTCTTTACTTCAGTTTTTATTATTTCTGGAATTTCAGGTGTATGGCTTACATTTTCTTCTATATCCATGTCTCCTAGGCTTGCTCGGGTTGGGCTGGATGTTTAAGATTGCATTTTTCTCTTTTGTTTTGTCATTTTCCTATATATTCATGTTTCTAGTGATGTTCCAAAGCTTCCCCTGTGCACTGGGAATCATCTAGCCCACTTTTGGCTCCTGGACAGACTACAGGCAACTGCTAGACACTTGGAGGTTGCTGGGCATGGCCCAGTTAGGCCTGTGGGGAAGGGACCCTCTGTTTGTCCTCCAGTGATTTGGGACACTAGGCATGGTCTTATCAGCTGGGAGCAATGTTCCAAAGCTTCCCTTGTGCACTGGGAATCAACTCCAATTATCATTATTTGCAGATGACATGATAGTCTATATTGAGGACACCAAAACCTCCACCAAATGATATCTGCATTTAATAACCAAATTCAGTAGTGTAGTTGAATACAAAGTCATCTCAAAAATCAATAGCATTTGTGTATATGAATAAGAAACTCACTGAGAGGTAAATTAGGGAAACAATGTCTTTCACTATAGTACCTGAAAAAATGAAATATTTTTGCAGTTTGTGTCTAGATATCCTCACAAACTTCATGCAGTCATAAGGGTTTTTCAGAGATGGCTGAATCTAGACTGTGTGTTTGATTCATAGTACAATGTTGTGATTAAGATTTCTGGGATTAAGGTTGGGTGATTGCTATATCAGTCCATTGAATGAACTGGCACTGGCCACTCCCATGGATACAATATAAGAGGCTTGTACTTCTCTATCTTGTTGCATTTGCTGTCTTCTGCCACCATGAACTGTTGCCCATCTGCCTTGTGCCACCCTGCTTTGGAGCCAGCTGAACACAGACTGAAACCTCTACAAACTGTGAGCTAAAGAAGCCTTTCCTTCTCTTAATATCAGGCATTGGGTATTTCATCTCAACAATGAGAGGAAAAACAACTGAGATAAATACCTAGGAATCATTAATGAAAGAAAGTTTAAAAAAAAGTCTGCACTGAATACTATAGTACTCTGAAAAAGGATATTGAATAGACTATCAGAAAATGCAAACATATAGCTTGCTTTTGGGTAGGAATAATCAATGTAGTAAAAATTTTTATACAGTTATAATGCAATCCCAATTAATATTCCAATTCATATTGTGCAGAATTATATACAATAATCCTAAAATTCATTTGGAACCAGAAGAGACCTAGAAAGCAAAGGCAATTCTGGGCAACAAAGTCAAGGCAGGGGATATCACAATCCCTGGCTTAAATCATACTACAAACCTACTGTTGTAAAAATAGCATGGTACTTTCAAAAAACAGACCTGAGGATCAATGGAACAAATTAGAAGATGCAGAAATAAATCCAGACATACCCAGCCACTTTATCTTTCTCAAAGATTCCAAATAACTTCACTGGAAGAAATATCCTCTTTAATAAATAGTACTGGTAAAATTTGCTGTTCACATATGAAAAATTAATACTAGTCCCAAATCTTTTACCATGCATTAAACTAAAATCAAAGTGAATCAATTATCTAAATATTAAAACAGAAACATTAACTTCTGGAAGAGAGAATAGATAGAACTCTTGAAGACAAAACTCCAATCACAGGAAATATCTATCACAAAGCATCAACAATTGGATTTTATATTATTAAAAAGCTCTTGTATAATAAGAAAACCCATCAACAGCATGAAGAGGCAATATGCATTGTGGGAAAAAAATTTTCCAGCTGTCCCTCTAACTTAGGGCTACTATCTAGACTATATTAAAAAAAAAAACTCAAAACATCAGACACACAAAATTTAAAGTCCTAAACCAAAAATGGGCATCTGAAATGAAAAGACACTTCTCATATGAAGAAATACAAATGGCAAATAAATGCATGAGGAAATGTTCAACATCACTGGTCATTCAAGAGACACAAATTAAAACAATGCTGAGATTCCATCTCACTCCAGAAAGAATGGCTATTAATCAAGAAATAAACCAATAGCAAATTCTAGCAGAGTTGAGGAAAAAGGAAACTTTCTCCACTGTTGGTGGAAGTATAGCAACCACTGTGGAAATCAGTGTGGATATTCCTCAAAAACTAGGACTGTAGATACCTCTCAGCCTTGTTATTCCTCATTTTTAGGTATCTTCTTGAAATTATTAAACCATCATACCACAGCAATATATGAACACCTATATTTATAGAGGCACAGTTTATAGAAGCTAAATCTTGGAAAAACTCAAATACCCATTAATTGATGGATGGATAAAAAAGATACAGTTATTCTTATATAATGGAGTAATACTCTTCCATAAAGAGGCATAATCTGGAGACATTGCTAGGTATATGGGTACACCTTGTAACCATACTCTTAAGTGAAATAAATTGAACACACATATGAATACAGCACTGCTTCTCTGGTGTGAGAAACAGGAAGTTTAAATAAGGACCAAAATGCATAATAGATACTATGACATGGGAACAAAATGTTCAAATGGGAAGGTGAGCTGGGGGGGAGGGGAAAGAAAAATGTCATTTTCTAGATTTTGCTAAATGACAATTTTGGTTGTAACAATTTGCATTACCACAAGCAAAGTAAGTACCAGGACACTGGTTTCCCAACAACCTCACCAACATGGTGGGAGAATTTACTTTTAAAAAATTGTCTATCTATTCAGCCACAAATATTATCTCAGTGTAATTTTAATTTGTATTTATCTCAAGATAAAACTGAAATATTTTCATTTGTTTATGAGCATCAATCAGTACCTCCACCTCCAGCCCAAAATATTAAATAGCAGTGGAGGAAATAGGGATATCTTTGGTTTGTAACTGATCATTTTGGAAATATTTCCCAAATTTATAAGACAGAAAATTCAGGACTTTAGTACCTGCATTTTATTATGTTGGTAAAATACATACCAATTACTAACCCTAGCCCTATCAGAATCAGTTTTCAAGTACTGACAGATTTTTCAGTTTATCTATGGAGAAAGTATTAGGTATGTTTCCCTCAGATGTACCAATATAAACTCATGTTATGCTAGTGGTTTCCCTACTATTAAACAAGTTGCACTAAAAGAAAACAATCTCAGTATAATATATCAGGTTTTTTTCATTGTTGTTTTTTGGTTTTTGTGTTTGTTTGTTTGTTGTCTTTTTCAGACAGGATCTCCCTATGCAGTTCAGGATGGCCTTGAGTTCACTTTTTAGCCCAGGCTGGTCTCAAACTCACCATGATCCTCCTGCCTCAGCCTCCCAATTGCTGGGATTACAGGCATGCACCACCATGCCAGCATATATCATTTTCTTGATATGTCACTAAACTCTTTATTTCTGTTTTATCTTTCATATTCCTTTCCTTGTGGTTTTCCTTTGTTTTGTTAGTGATTCTTCTTCTAGGTCTTTGAGAAGGAAAATTAAGTTCTTTTAATTCTTTCATTAGGTTTATTAAAATTATTTGAGGCTCTAAATTTTCCTCTTTTTAAATATGTAACATTCTGACATGTAGTGTTTTCATAATCATTGATGAATTCTGTAATTTGGATTTATATTTCTTCTTCATTTAAGTTTTAATAGGATTTTAAATTTTCAAAAGGAATGTCCTTTTATTATTTTGTTAACACTTTATATTTTTATTACCTTACATTGATAAAATGTTGTTTACAGTATTTTTATTCTATGGAACTTTCTAATGTTACCCAATAGGTTGATCAGTTTTCATTAATGTTTCATGTGTGCTTTAATGTGAATACATTCTAACAATTATTTGGTTATTGACTATGTTATTTGCACATAGCACATATACAATATTTTTTATTCATTTCCCAGCACTTGGGTTATTTCTACTTTCCATTATTAATAATATGACTATATACACTCACATAAAAGATTCTATGTGGACATTTGCTTTTATTTCTCTTGAGTGACTACTTGGAGTATAATCCTGGGTCTTATGTTTTAATTTTAAACAACTATTTCCCCAAATAACTACATAATTAGCATTTTTGCCACAATGTGAGAATTTTCCCAGGTCCCACATTCTTGCCAGTATTTGCTATTGTCTTATCTGATTAGATCGCTGTAGTGTGGGTAATGATATCTCCTTGTGATTATAATTATATTTTCCTAATTGCTAATTATATTTTCCTAATTACTAATGGTGCTTTCAACTATTGACCACTCATCTATTTACTTTGATAAAATGCCTATGCAGACATTTTGTCACTTTAATTGATTTTTTTCTCAGTGTTGTCAGCTTTCATAGGTCTTTAAACATTCTAGATACAAACCTTTGGTCAAATATATAATTTTCATGCTGTCTTTTGAAGTGCTAAAGTGTTTAATTTTGAGGAACTTCAGTTTATCACTCTTTTGTTTCATGATCAAGCCTATGATATATTTGATTTAAGAAATCTGTATTTAATCCAAATTCATAAAGACCCTCTCTTTAAAAATCTCTTCTAGGAAGTTTAGAGTTCCAACTTTTATGTTTAGCTTTGTAGTCCATTTTGAATCATTTCTTAATCAATGACTTGAGGAGACCTAAACACCTATTTTGAATGTGTATATCCAACTGCCCTAGAACCATTTGTTGAAGTATTATATGGTTTTTACACTGCAATAATACTTTTGCCTGTATTGTATTTGTTGCTTTCTTTTTAATCAGTTTCACTGGCTCTTTTATTTACATTCTACTTCTTTTGATATTTACAACATTTAGCATGTTTTTCTGGAGTTTATTTTTGTGTCCTATCTTTTTAAATGGTCTTATTTACATACTATCATGTATTTTTACCTTTCATTTTGTTTGTAAGAGTGTCTTGCTCTCTGCCAGACTTTTCAGTCACCATCATGGACACATTTGCAGCTCATCCAGCTGGCTAGGGTCACCAAAGTGCTGGGCAGAACTGACTCACAGGGACTGCACACAGTTGTATGTGGAATTCATGGACAACATGAACCTCTCCATCATCCACAAAGTGAAAGGGCCCATGCATGAGGGTGACCTGCTCACCCTGATGAGAAGCCTAGAGGTTGCACTGAACTTAGCTGCTGGGTCCTGGATATCAACTGCCTGGGCTGTGGAATGAACTGAAACTCTTAAAATAAAGGATCTGTATTGCGTTAAAAAGAAAAAAAGAGAAAGAACAAAGATCAATTCTTGTAAACTCTTTAGGTAAAGGTATTTTGAAGAAAAGAGACCAACGGTAGCCATTATTGATTTCCTATTGTCTGGTTTTGAAGGCCCATAATGTTCTCATTCTTTTGTTTTGATTGCTTTTATGCATTTATTTTGTGAAGAGTAGAACATATTTATTGAGAGAAAGCTTCTGTCTGAAGAGAGACAGAAGGGGGTCCTGAGCGGGTTAACCCCAACTTGGGCCTTTCCAAGGATTTTTATAGAGTAAGACCATGGGTTCAAGGTGGGGAAGGACTGAGAACTCACAAGGCAGATGGGCATAAGGTGGGGCATACTGTAGTTAGCCAATAAGATCAATAGTTTGGGTAAAATTGATTACATTAGGAACAAATGGGAAAGCAAGTCACGTAGAAAGCAGGCATTCTTGGGGTTGTGACCTTTACCCTAGAGGGATTGGACAGTGGCTCCAGGGTAAGAGGGAACTAATTAGAATAACAGTTCCCAGGATGTAGATGTGTTTGTTTGATCCTTTGTCTTGAGATGTGGCCCACAGCAAGAGGTGTGTGTGTCACCTCCAAGGTCATCAGATATCTGGTCCTCTGTGCAAGCTTCTTTGAGGGCCTATCCCTGTCTATCTGCCTATAATATTTCTAACTGGCTCAGCTGCCTGTAACATTCCCCCCTCTGAAGAAGTAAATTGAATTTCCATGAGGGGAAAGGGGCAGAAGACCCATCTAGCTGCTTCAGACTGAACAGGATGGCAGAGTTTGAACTGCAGTCAGAGGTACAGAGATCCAGGCATTTTCATCTTGGGTACATGCACAGCTTTAAGTTTGGAGGATACAAAGCCAAAGAAACAGTTAAGTATGCATGAGCCAAAGAGTAGAATTAATAAGACAATTATGATTATAGTTAACAAAGATTTCCACCAATAGGAACTAGTGATCTTTCCATAAGGAGGAGAAAGACAAGATCCAGGGAAACGCCGAGTCTGACATATTGTTAATTTGTTGTCTAATGTCTTGAATAGCCACTGAGACATTAGCAGAAGAATCAGGAATGTATACACAGCATTCAATTTTTACAATTTCACAAGTGACCCCCTGTGCTGCTGTCAGAACACCTAACTCCATCCGATTTTGAAGGACAGCCTGTCTTATTAATTTTGTTTCCTCATTTAAGAGAGAAGTACCAGCAGTGTCATTTAAGGCCCACTGGGTATAGTTAGTCAAGGCCTCAATATGTTGCATGATGTCTTCTAATCCTAGGGAAGGGATAAAGACAGAGGCCAAATGATCTTACCAATGGAACATGCTTCTGGACCATCGATGTTGTAGATGAGGTAAATTTGAAGGTTTGTTTTGATAGTTCTGCCTTGTAACCATGCAAATCCTAATGTGTATCTGCCTATCCATTCAGGAGGCAGCCAGGGCCACAGATTGGTTCCATAGGACCAATGAGTGCCACTGGGGCTTCCCACCTAATTCCAGGGTGATTAAACCAGTCTGTTGCAAGCCAGTCATTGACCTGTAAAGTTACTGTATGTACACATTGTTTAAGGGGTGTCCATCCCAAGTATTTGGTGGCATTAAGCCAGTGAGAATAAGAGTGTGGTTTTTTTTTTGCTTCCAACATAAAGGAGCTTTCCTACTGAGATATCCTATGGTGGGAGTTAACAATAGATACTCATCCCATATTTGAAAATAACCATCTTGATATCTATGGTTGCTGGCCCTTAGGACAGGAACTTTATTCTTATCTATGTTATTAGTGTCTGGAGGGAGGCTTCAGTGGCAATATTAGAAAAAAACCGATTATGCCCAGGATCATTAAGAGTATAATTTATAGGCCATCTTATTACTTTGTAATTGTGGGAAGAACTATAAACTACCGAGCCTTTTAATATCTTATAGTCTTGTAATGTATTCCAATCATCTCCCTGAAGAGGGGATACACACCCACCTTGAAGATGGAAGTCCTGAGATACTAGACAAGGGCAGTAAGCCACATATCCAGCAAAAGGTTTGTTGTAATGATTTTGCATATTCTTGTACCCACATTAAGAAGGAATTGCACCCTCCTTTGAGTGGTGAACAGTAGGAGGGCTAATAGTAGCATTACTTATCTGAAGACTTTGTCTTTTTTCTGAAGAGGAATCTTAAGTATTCCATGGGTTCACAGGAGTATGTGGATGGTTGTTCACTTCCAGTGACAGTTTCTTGTTCCCAAGGTTTGAGTCTGGTGTGATGTATCCAGGAGTCTAGGTCTGTTGTCTTGACTGTGGAAGGAGTTGACAGGATCACTGTGTAAGGCCCTTCCCAAGTTAGTCCTAGGGAAGAGGATAAGGGAGGAGACTTTACCAGTACTAAATCTCCAGGGTGGAATATAGGATTTCCTTTTTTAGTAGGCTGAGCTTCTGTTAGCTCTTGAAGAATTTGTTGAAATTTAGCCAATGAAGTGACATCTTTTAATAAGGCATCAGTTTCTCTCTATTCAGTGATCTTGTAGATAACCTCCAAATGATACAGGTGAATGAAACATCCAACCTACTACATTTGAGAGTTTGTGTTCTCTGAAATCAAAAAATGAATTTTAGGAACAAGAGAGATGAAGAGTAGAATATATTTTTTGAGAGAAAGCTTCTGTCTGAAGAGAGACAGAAGGGGGTTCCGAGTGGATTGCCCTTGTTTTTATACATCTTGATTTTTTATTAACTTATTGTGTGTGAAGTTATAGACAACTATTGTAAAGAAAACAAGAAAGATTGTGGGAACCACTGTTGTTTCTTGTATTTTGTTCTGAAACCCTGTGTTATTTCCATTATTTTGTTCTGATCCATTTTGCTCTGATTTTTTTTACTTTGTTTTGTTTTATTCTCTTTAAAAGAAAAAAGAAGGCCCAGAACCTCCACCATGGGCCCGCCCTGCCTCCAGGAACTAAGTGGAAGCCTGCATCAGGGGTAGGCTGCCAGGAAGCTCCACCGAGGGCCTGCGCTGCAACATGAAACTCAGTGCAAGCCCGCCTCAGGGGTAGGAACCTCCCCTGTGGGCCTGCCCTGCCACCAGGAACATCGAGGAGGGCTGCCCAAGACTGAAAACTGCCCTGGACTGCTACAGATGGGACCGCCCTCCCACCTGGAACATCAGAAGATCTCAGCGGTATCCAGTTAGTGTGAGAAAATTTGGAACTTTGCTCCCAGGTGGTGAACTTTGGACTACACCGGATTGAATGTATCAATGTGGTGAGTATACCCCTAAAAGAGACATGTACAGGGGATAAATAGGGCCAGTAGTAAAAACTCCTCCAACTAACTGTAAGACTTTGGTGTATCTGAAAAGAGGGTGTGTGATCCCATCCTACACATAGAAAACACCAGGCAGAGTGAAAATGACAAAACGAAAAAGCAAAATGCAGTCTCAAACATATGGTTCACCAGAAGCAAGTATAGGAGACATTGAAAAAGACCCCCAAAAGTAACACATTGGGAATCTCTGAAAAGATAGCCAGTGAAATAAAAAAAACTGCATCAGGCTATAGAGGAAATCAAATTAGAAGTAGTCTCCCATGTAAAGATAGATATAACAACTTTAGTAAAAGAGTTGTTGAATGCAGCTAAAGAAGAACTAGAGAAAAAAGTACATGAACATTGGAAACTGATTGAAACTTTGAATGAACAATACAAAAAATAAGCAGAATTCATGAAATAAAATCAAAGAGACATCCAAGAAACAAACAATTCTATTGAAAGTATGCAAAACCGCCTAAAGGAAGCTGAGGATAGGATTTCGGACCTTGAGGACAGGATCACAGTTAGTGATCAGGAAAGGATAGAACTTTTAAAAATAACAAAGCAGCATGAAATGACAATCCAGAAGCTTCATGATGATGCCAAGAGCAACAGTATAAGAATAATGGGCATTAGCAAAGATACAGGAGTGCAGGCAAATGACATACATAAAGTATTTACAGAAATAATAGCAGAAAATTTCCCAAATATGGGGAAAGAATCTGATATGCAAATAAATGAGGCATATAGAACACCAAATAGTCACAATCAACATAAATCTACACCCAGACACATAATAATTAAGATCTCAGACATACAGCATAAAAACAGAATATTAAAAGCTCTCAGAGAAAAGACACAACTCACCTATCAGGGAAACCCCATTAGACTCATGGAAGACTTTTCAGCACAAACCCTCAAGTCAAGAAGATCTTGGAGTGAGGTATTTCAAGCCCTGAAAGAAAACAATCTTCAACCCAAACTGATGTACCCAGCAAAACTTGCATTCAAATTTAATGGAGAAACAAGATACTTCCATGACAAACAACAACTGAAGAAATTCATGTCCACCAAACCAACCCTAGAAAGAGTACTGAAGGACATACTAGACAGAGATAAAAATGACCACAATGCCCAAAACAACAACACAAAGAAATGACCAGGTAGGATAAACAATTAAATAAGAGGAAAAACAAAAAGAAACAACTGGAACATAACATGGCAAAGTCGAGCCAGTACATATCAGTGATATCCATAAATATAAATGGCCTCAATTCACCTATAAAAAGAAATAGATCGACAGAATGGATCAAGAAACAGGACCCCACAATATGCTGTATACAAGAAACACATCTCACCCAAAAGGAAACTCATAGGTTAAAAGTCAAAGGATGGAAAACAATATTCCATGCAACAGGAACCCAGAAAAAAGAAGGGGTAACTATGCTATTTGCAGACAATTTGAACTTCAAACCTAAAATGATTAAAAGAGATAGAGAAGGTCACCACATACTTATTAGTGGTAAAATTCAAGAGGAAGAACTAACAATTATAAATATATATGCACCAAATATAGGAGCACCCAACTATATAAGACAGATACTAATCAACATGAAAAACCAAATATACAAGGATACAATTATAACAGGACATCTTAACAGCCCATTGTCACAAAGAGATATATCAACTAGACAAAAAGTCAGCAAAGAAATAACAGAACTGAATCATACCTGTGAGCAATTGGACTTAGTAGATGTTTACAGAGTGCTCCACCCAACCACATCAGAAGACACATTCTTCTCAGCTGCACATGGGAC
>PVLA01002570.1:232447-261359 GCA_004027455.1 Hydrochoerus hydrochaeris | reverse complement strand
AGAAGGAGAAGGAAGAGAAGGAGAAGGAAGAGAAGGAGAAGGAAGAGAAGGAGAAGGAGAAGGAGAAGGAGAAGGAAGGAGAAGGAAGGAGGAGGAGGAAGAGGAGGAGGAGGAGGAGAAGGAGAAGAAGAAGAAGAAGAAGAAGAAGAAGAAGAAGAAGAAGAAGAAGAAGAAGAAGAAGAAGAAGAAGAAGAAGAAGGGAATTTACTTATATACCAGATAACTATTATTTGTAGAAAGATGTTAAAATTCTGTTTAGAAAATCCTTTTCAAATACACGAAGTGCTTTAATGTAATCATGTTAATAGCTTTATGAGGTAGCATCATTCTATCCAATAAGGCTCAAAAAAATCTCTTCAGACCAAAACACCACATTTAAGAAATGATAAAACCAAAATCTAGAAAGATTATGACATCCAAAATTAGAGCACCAAAATCATCATTTTTAAAAGCAAACTTTACCTCTTTGCCCTCAGATTCACCCCTGCTTGTGACAGTTCTGTTTCAGCCAGACACATTCATCTCCTTAGAGGCCTAAATAAGAACCCAGGAACAAACATGACTCCTTTGTGGCATCTCCCACATTCAGCAGCCACCAAATCCCTAGGTTACGCTACACTGGCGGCCCTGAGGTTGGCCCTGTCCCTTGGATCTTGCTGGGCATAGCACCGCGATTCTCTGTGTTCGGGCTGAGCCCGCTGCTGTCTTTGCCCCCCCCCCATTCTGATCCTTCCTTGTCACGGCTGTTGGAAGAAAGTTTCTGAAAGTGAACCTGAGTCACACGGTTTCTGTATTTAAAATCCATCTCTGGCATCCCAGGAGTTTTAGGATATATTTAAAACTCAATTCCCTGGCACAAAGTTTTCAAAACTATTTTGCCTATTTTTATGATGCCACACACACACACACACACACACACACACACACACACACACATCTCATTCACTGAAATAAAACATTCAATGTCATACTGCTTTTCCAAATATGAGTTGTTGAAACTGCTTCCCATTCTCTTCCAATCCACTCTGTATTTCCACTTAAAATGTTGGTCATGTCTATCTCAATTAGTGTTTCTTAATATAGGGTCAAAGAAAAATGCAACAGGAGCTGTGATTATATTGTAGAGGGCTCATACATTTTAATAGGAAAATTTAACATCTCCCTTTTCACTAGCTGAGACCAAAACTCAGTGCTTCACACTGCTGCTGAAGTCTGAACCCCGGGCCTCCCACATGCTGGGCAAGTGATCTCCCACTAAGCTACATCCCAGCCTCTTCTATTATTAATGTAGGCAATGAACTACATTATTATTAGCAGTACCTATGGCTTCATTAGAAATACAACTCACAGGTGTATTTGACTCATGGTAAATAACTTGAAATACTGCCTATGCTCATCACTACTTTAAAATTATTCCTGGAGTATGCTTCCCACATCTCTTTACCTATTTTGTTCCCCCTTGGCCTTGATTTTCCCCACTCTCCATATTTTATGCTTCCAGATCATGGTATAGCTACACACTGCACACACTGCAGTTCTAACACAAAAGCATGATGCAGGTTTCACAGAGATGTCAGTGTGAGCATATCCATATGCACTGATTCATATTTTTAAACACACATATACATCTTTTGCAGATAATGACACACTTATTTACAGCTGTGACACAGACATAAACAGACCCATGCCTACCCTTATACACACTTTCCCAGTTTTCTTTCTTAGAAACAATCTTCAACTAGTTCTCCCTTCTTCAACACATCCCAGGGACTTAGGCGCTTCCCAAAGTCATTTCTTCTTTAAAAATCTAGCTGGGGGCAACATCCTAGGTGTGATAAAATAATGAATGGTCCAGCGAGATATAAGATAAAGTCAGAGGGGAGGGATTTGAATCCCAGTCAATCAGATTAGTTGAATCAGCATTCATATTCAACACTTGGCACTAAGTTATTATAAATTTTAGGTTGTAAAAATGTTTGTAAATGATTTTGCTTTTTTGGAACAAAGTTGGAGTGAGAATACAGTACATTATCAATCATTAACATTTTTGGGATATGGACTATTTTAAGAACCTAATGAAGGTTACTGAGCATCTTTTCAACAACACCAAAATTATATCCTCTTATTCATATGAAATTTTTCATGTCATTTCAGAGTGCTCTGTACCTCCCAGAGTGATATTTGAATTTTAAGAAATGATTCAACCCCAGAGAAGAGGGGCTACCTTGCCCCCCAGCTTCCACAAATAAGAAAAGAGGTGGCCATTTGAGGCATTTCCTGGAGTAGCAGCCTGTTGAAAGAACAAGCTCAGCAGCTTTGACTCAGGACTGTCCCCTTCTGAGTTTTAGGTTTGCCAGGTCCCTGCCCTGCTTTCTGACTTGAGACCCACCAGCAGAGCCGATTTGTGAGGACAGCTATTCTCCTTGCCTTGCCTGGGAGACATTTGTCTGCATAGATAATGCAGCTCACCTTGCAGGTCAAGGGGCGGGTCTGGGACAGCACACCTGTACTGAGCTTAGTTAGTACCTGTTACATCTCAAAATCTCCACCTTCCACCCACTGTGCAGGGTCCTCTTTCTCATTCAAATCAGCTTCTTTACACAAACTATTGAAAATATTATCCTAATAAAGCCTATTCCCTCTTCATCTCTTTGAGTTTTCTAGCTGCTTTGTTGTTGAAACTCTTAATGTTCTTGAACTCTTCCTTTAAGGATATGGGAATTTAAAATATACTTTGCTTCATCTGTGTATATATTTAAAACCACGTAACGTTAAGTAATAGAACTTGAAGATAATTGCAGACTATTCTTGAATTTACTAGTGTTTTATTAACAGATCTGCCTTAATCCAGGATTAAAACTGAGTGAGATTAGAGGATTTCTCTCATCTGCAGCATGGAGCAAGAGACTAGATGTAATAAAAGTGCTTGCTTGCTTGCTTGCTTGCTTGCTTAACAGAAAGCCATCCTATTACATTCACAATGCTGCAGACAGCTCCCACCTGCCCTGTGATACACATGTGTGGTAACAAGAAGGACACCAGGCCTGGCTGAAGGGCTAGGCCTTCCTGTCCCCATCAGGGTATCAGTATGAAGGCCACTTGCCCTCAGCCTCTGTGCTCAGAGTTGCTTTTGTTGTATGTGGCCTTTCCTCTGAATTGAGCATTCATTTCAACATTATGTCACAGTGACTAGGGGACAAAGCATCCTCTGCCTGCTGTAGATGGTTTGCTCTATTGATTAGAGAACCATTAACAAGGGGAAGGTCACAGGCCTCCATTCTCAGGAGGTCTACTCAACAGTTCCCTTCAGCTCCAAGGTCTCTGGTTGTACCTGTCGTCTGGACAGGCTGCCACTGTGAAAATGTCACCATCCCAGGGATGATAGTGACTAAGAGAGTCTCTCTTATGGGCAGTGTGCATCATATCCATAGACAGAGGATGTTACTTTACCTATTGAAGGTGATCATTAAAGGGAAAAGGTTACCCCAAATAAGAAGTAACTGAAGACAAGGCAGACTGGGTCATACCACAACCCGGGAACTACAGAGCTGCCATTCTCCAACTCCTAGATAGTACAGTTTAGTAGCTGAACTACTTAACAAAGAGGAATTTTGTTAAATGAGGGTGCTGTTAGTGACAGAATGACAATGACAGCAGCTAATATTTTTAGACTGCTTGCTGCATTTCAGGCTTCATTCTAAGAATTTATATGTATCAGCTCATCTTCATAGCAATCTCAAGAAGCAGGTATTTTTATATTATTATCCCCATTTTAGAAAAAGAAATGAAACTGGAGTAATGAAATGCTCAGTAGCTTGATCAGAGTCCTATAGTTACTAAGCATTGGAGACGGTGTCTGCCAAGAGTTCTGACTCCGCAGCCCATAGTGGGCTGTTTGCCAGCTGTAGGTCAGCGTGTCCTAATGCACTCCACAAAGAGAAGATGCGGACTGGAATATATCTAAGTCCACATAGCAAGGAGCTACCTGAAGTTTAAAATAACATGGAAAAAAATTTAAATTATCCGTGAAACTACAGGAATGGAAAACAAGCTGTTCTCTGGAGACGGAGAAAAGCTGACTACAAAGACCGCACGTGTTAGCTGTCCATGGTCCTGGAGACCGGATGTAGATGGATTTTCCAAAACTCATACAACTGCACACCATAAGTTGAAGCACACTGTGTGTTAATTTTAAAAAACACTAAACCAGAAAGTTAGTAGGTCCAGGATGAAGTGCTGACAGACAAATGAATTTAAATGTATTATCAAGTATGGAATAACTTTACCAAATAGGGTAAAATAAATAGGAGTTGACCTAAGAAGCTTTTGAAAATGATATCCAGACTAGAGGCTAAGGGTACAGTTGCAAAGAACTGTACATAACACTGTACCTTAGTTGATAAACTTATTTTTCAAAGGCATAAGGATTAGCAATCCTGAAACTACATGTATCCAGGAATTGAGCAGAATAAATAAATTTTAAGTAATAGAAGTCAGTTTTTTCAGTCACAGAAAAGTGTGGAAAGCTACAATAAACCATGTGGTGTTGGATTTTAGTCAGAGATTTACATGGGAACTCTTGCCTGTTTTGAGAGGAAGAAAGAGAGATTTGAATACACAAACTGAAATTTAAAAAATACATGGTGAATATTTAAATGTAACGACTTATTACAGTAAAAGACCCATTGCTAATCACCCTAACAATACTTCCCTTGCTTTCTGACACACTTATCCCATTGTTTTTGTCACTTTCTGAAGCAGGTCTAGAAGTCCTCTCTGATGAGGATCTTCCTAAATTCTCATTAAAAAAGTGGTGAGTGCTGTAGCTGCATGCCATCCAATAGAGAGACAGGTTTTGATTTCTAATTATCATTCTCCAATAAAAAGACCTAGGGCCCCTGAGATATAGTCAATTGTAGAGTTAAGGGGGGAAACTACAAAATGAGTTTGGGGTATCTTATTGAGTCAAAAATTAAGAAAACCGTCAAATGGGGAAAAAAAGGATGGGTCATATAAGAAGGGTCAAACAGTCAACTGCTAATGGCTAAAGCTAGAACAATTTGAGTAACAAATTTTCTTACAATAGTATTAGATTATAACCTCCAAATAAAATACCCATAAGTCCATATTGATGTAAAAGATTGAATGACTAAATGGAGGGAGATAAGATGGACAAATTTTCCTTACAGAAGAACTCCAAATAATGTGTATAGATATTCCCCCTCCCCAGAGATAGAACTTAATGCCTGTTTCCTAGAGTATTGGGCTAGACTTAATGATCTGTAACCAAAACATACAGTTTAGAAAGGGAAGTAATAATTTTCTAGTAAAGACATCTGCAAGACAATAGACAAAATCCTAGCCAAATGATGAACATTAACATATCAATATTTCCCATGATATGCCATGAGAAACACACCACACCTCTGTGGGATTCTTTCCCCTAATCAGAAACCCAGTCTAATCATAAGAAAACATCAGACAACTCCCAAGTGAATGACACTCTACAAACCATCAAACGAGTTTTCTTCAAAACTGTCAAGGTCATGGCTAACAATGAAATACTGAGAAACTGTCACACATCAGAGGAAACTAAAGAGAAATGACAACAAATGCATGTAGTACCCTGGATCGGATCTTGAAGGAGACAAAAGGACATACATGGAAAACTGGTGAAATCTGCTAGTCAATAGTATTCTGTCAATGTTAATGACTTAGTTTTAACAAATGTACTGTAGTTCTGTAAGGTACAGACACTATGGGAAGCAGGGTAAATGGTATGTTGTGAATTCTGCATTACGTAGCTTTGTAACTCTTTGATGAATCTGAAATTATGCCAAAAGAAAAAAGTATCTGAAATTGTTGTTGCCTCACATACATACACCTCATCTCAGTTATATATTTTTAAAACAAGAATGTTCCTTATTCAAAACTAAAACTTTAAAATAAGCCCTGCATTTGTTATAATATGCTCCTGATAGTGGCAGGATTATACATTGGCTGTCTTTCTTATTCTCCATTTTTTAATGCAGTGTTCTTGTTTCCGTAATAATTCAAATGTAATCCAAGCAAATGTCATGATTCAAATATAATCCAAGAAAATGTCAAGTTGGGCTTCAGGTAAATGTTAGGGAAGTTCATCTATTTCTTTTTATCTGGTCTTGAGGGTGGAACTTCAATTTGGATTAGATTCAGAAATTATAAAAATGAATCCTCTCTAATTGAAAATCATTTTCAATGCCTGAATTAGGCCAGCTCCTCTGGGTTTACATGGGCATGAGTGCTTACACTTGGACAGAAGAAAGAATAGAGACAGCAAACAAATGCCCCAAGGAAACTTGCCATGTAAAACTTTCAGAACAGATACCTGTTCTCATTCAGAAAGGTTGATCAGAGAACTAATTTGAATATCTCCTTCCTTCCAGATTTGTTTCGTGCTCATTTCTGCAAAGACATACAAATCACTGATGGCAGATAGAGACGTAAGCTGCTGTGGTATAATAGGTAGTTCTAGGTATACAATCAGGTGTTTTGTGGCTGTCACTTAAGCAACCCCCGACAAACGCTGCTGCTGATGAAGCCTGACACTAATATATGAGGCCCCTTCTGCCATCCCTTGTGCCAATGCATCAGGTGAAACACATCATCTGTGACAGGGCAGCATTAAGCAAATTAATGTTCAGGAGTTTTTAAAATAGTAATTTTTTTCAGAAGTGAGGAATTTATTTTTCAGCCATGATTATTCAGAAAACTTGTGGCAATCATATATGGGGATGACTCTCAGGCAGCGTAACCAGATTTCACAGAGCTCCATGCTCTGTTCACTGTCATCTTCTGTACTCTTGAAGAGAACTGGAGTCTGAACACCATTCTTCCTTTGCAAACTCATGCTTATGCTATGAGGGAAGACATACATCCCCCAGGAAGAAGCTGCTGGTCTAAGACCTGTGCACATGGGGCAGTAAGGCTGAGGAGAGTAGCTCCCAGAGGAAGAAAGGTCCCAGCCAGGTAATCCTCTTTCCCATTTCCAGTGGAAGAGAGGTGGGCGGTAGACTGCCTGGAGAGGCTACCGGGGAGTTGCTGTGTTAACACCATTAGGGCCCCTGCAGTTCCTTCTCCTCAGAATGGCCAGAAGAATGTTTTAAAAATTGCAAATCAAAAGTACTAGTTCTTTGTTTAAAATCTCTCCCATGGCTTTCCACATCACTTAGATTAGTATTAAAACCCTTACCCTGGCTGGCCAAGCTGTTGCGATCTGGCTCCTTTCCCCCTTGGTAACCACTGCCCGCTCTCAAGTCACTCAGCCCTCCTGGTCTCTCTGCCGTTCCTCTAACACATGAACCCTTACCCACCTCAGGGGCATCGTGCTCACTGTTCCTTGTGCAGGAGATGTTCTTCTCCGAGACCCTGTGGCTCATTTCTTCAATTATTTGGTTAAATGCCGTGTCCTCAGGCATACTTCCTCTCACCATCTTATTTTAAAAGCTTCTTCTGCCCATTACCTCCATCACTCCCCATGCTTTTTAAATTTACCATAGCATTTAATTATACTTAAAATTTGATCTATTTATTCATAGGCTTAATATTCTGCCTGAAGAATCTCCACAGTATTCATAGTCTTTGTAAGAGCATCATACCCAGGAAATCTTGGAAACAACTGAGATGCCCATCTACTGCAATGTGGTATTTTTATACAATGGAATGTTACTCAGCTATAGAAAGGATGATCTTGAGGCCTTCATAGGTAAATGGAGGCAACTTGAGACTATCCTCATAAGTGAAATAAATCAGACTCACATTTGTAAATATCGTATTATCTCTCTAGTATAAAAATAATAATTAAAAACTGAAAGAGTAATAAGATTCAAAATGTATAATAGATATTGTGATAATGAAAGGGAAAGAAAGTGCTCTAAAGGATATAATGGTATGTATAAGTGTGCAAGATAGATAACCATACTTTTTGTTAGTTTTTCAGACAGAATAGTTTGTACTATCATTGTTTGATTGTCCACTTCTTATGCTTTGGTTTTGTAACTTGAACAACTTCTTCTAAGATAACAATATGTAATTTATCAACCAGTGATTTCTTACTGTTATTTTTTAAAAATTCTGTATAATTTCTACCCTTTTTTCTGGTTTGCTTTTTTTCTCTAAAAAAAAAAAGTATCATAGCCAGGGTCAAGGTTATTCACAGACATGCTTATCCATGACCCTCCAGATTTATTTGATCATAAGATTTACTTTACCCAATAAGATGTATATAGCAGTAATATGGACCAGGTCCAAATGGAGCCTTTAAGAGAGCATGTTCCTTCTCCCTGCTGTGGAGGTAAAGGAAGCATAAGTTGATATTAAACTAAAGATAAAGCCCTCTGGCAGCTTGCATAGATCACAGGCAAATAAATTTTTTGCTATTTCAAATGGCTGAGCTTTGAAAGGTGGTTTGTTAGTTTAGCATAATCCAACCTATCCTGGTGAATGTAGTACCTGAATGAATGAATGAATGAATGAACATGGTAAATAGTCTGAAGAGTTGTTCAGCCAGGCAACATGCTTCTCTGGCTTCAACAATCACAGACCAACTCATCTTTGCTCATAGCTAATAGCATGATAAGACCAGGGATGAGGCCAGGATAGCGACCTCAGTGTGGAAGCTATAGGGCAAGGTGCAGGTCTTGCTGACCATGTTACACATTCAAACTCACTCCATAGTCAGAGGTCATACACAACATACTTCTGCTCAGAAAGTTGTTGGAGTGAAAAATAGTCCCCCAAGAGAGCTGGAGAAGTTACTATCTAAACAGGGCCATATAAGAGAGGAATCCGCCCCTTCCCTGACCACTCCTAATGATCAGTTTCTTTTTATGAGGCTAAAACCGTAACTTTGAATATATGCTGGACTTGGGCTCATATCTCTACTTCCTAACTTTGTGATCTTGGACACAAGAATTTTAACTTCCCTGAGCTTCACTTTCCTTCTTTATAGAATGTAGGCAGTGATAGTCCTCATCTCATGATGCAGTGATAATCAAATAACAAAAAACATTTATAGTACTTATTCCAGTGTCTAGCACAAAGCGCACACTTAATGAATGCTAGTTGATGAGTGTTTTCCTAAATTCTAGAAATCTCTCAGATAAGATCTAGGACAAATTCCAGAAAGAAGAAACTTTTGTCTCATAACATACCAAATATATTAGAAATGAATGAAAGAATATTCTCCTAAAACAACCAAAATGGCTTAAATAGTTTGAATTCACATGCAGGCACAGAAGGACAGAGAGAGAAAGAGAGCGGAAGAGAGAGAGACAAGATAAGACATGGCCATTTAGGAACATTCACATTGTCCATGTTTGTTTATTTTAGTGTTATCATATTTTTACCCAGAGCTTACAATATCAGAAATTAAATGACTACTCTAAAATATTATGGGACTTCTTACCCTCCCTTCCCCAGCTGTATTTCCTTTTGAAACCTTTTAAAAATTTCCAGCTTAAAAAAGGCTGTTAAAGGCTAGGCTGAATTATGCAAGGCGTTGAAATTAAAATTTAATTTATTGTGCAGTTTGGATTGATATAGAATGATAATAAATAAGTGTTAAAAGGATGATGATGGCAGATTATTTTTCATAGTTTTTATTTTTTCCTTTCCATTGTTTATAAAATCCTTCTCAGAAGATTAAAAAGAGCATTTCTTTTCCTATTGATTTTTTCTTTTCCCATTCAGCAAACAATTTGTTTCCTATATTTCCAATGGAGCTGATACTAATATAGTTTTATTTCTTTACTTTATCCCTGGTCATCAGCATTATTTATCAGAGGCCAAGCATGAGGACAACAGCTAGATGGCTTTGGATACGACAGGCCATTCTTGGGGATGATGGTGTAAGGCCCTGCTCCACCTACCTCTCCCTAGTCTCTGAACTCTAGGGTATGACACCTAAGATTTAAAGGACTTGTTGGTCACTCTACTTTCCTCTAAAAGTTGCTTTGGAACCAGCATAAAGTACTGCTCATGTGGCTTCTTTTCCTTGGAATTCCTCTTTCCCCTTCTCTCATTGTTTAGGTGCCAGTTCAGATCCTGTCTTTTAGGATAGAGTAGCTCGATCTCTTTTCTTTGTATGGGACACAAACTTTCCCTCAAACAACTTACTGATACATTCAACACATGCTTGGAATGCCAGACCCTGGGCCCTATGCTGGAGATGCAATGTTAAGGAAGGTGTAGTTCCTGCCCTCGAGAATAGCCAGTCTGGTAAAGAGCTGCACTCATGGACTGAAGTGCAATGTTCCTCTATAGAGCACTGAGGAAAAGCACATTTTACCAGAGCATTTAACCCAGGTAGAGTCAGGGAAGACTTCCAGAAGGAGGTGACATCTGAGGTGAATCTAGAAAAAACAAGGCAATGAAAGCAGGAAGTTGGAAAATAAGGCTACAAGGGGTCGTTCAAGTTGGTCAGGCTAGGACTGAAACTGAGGATTCCAAACGTGCTTTGTGTTCCTATCCTCCTTCCAGTTCTCTCCTCCTGATATTCTCATATTGCAGATACTGTCTGTGGGGGACCAGGAATTGTAAAATGGCATAGTATGCTCTTGGTTGTCTTTATGCTGCCTGCCAATTGGGCCACGGTTTTGGAATGCATAAATCACCTTCTTCCAGTCAATGAGATTAGCATCCATCCAGGTGTGGGGATGGATCTTGGCTTGTTCCCTTCATGAGGCTGAACTGGCCAGTTCTACCACTTCGTCTATGCCTTTCCAAGAAAAACACCCTCCCCGCCTACACTGGCTAGTACAGAGTGGCTAGCCTAGAGTGTCTTTGTCTCTGCCTAGCCTGAGGCACCAGCCTCCCAGTCCCCTATCATGTATTCTTATTTCATCCTTATGCCAGACCCAAGCTGGGGATCTTGGCTATATTAATCCATGCTTCAAAGTTTACCAGTTATGCTGTTTGTTAATTTTCACACAATTTAACAACCTGAATCAATGCCAAAGAACTACTCTAATCACGGGGATTTCCAGCAGGAGACAGAGAAAATTTCAAGAGCACAAATTTCCCACATTTGATAGGACTGTTATTCACCTGCATATTGCCCACCTAATCCAAGTTCTCCAGACAATTTAATACTCTGTATTCACACAAAAGTGAGAATAATCTCTTCTTCACTCATGGCATTACCTCTCTCAAGCAGGATGGAGTTGCCTGAAGCTGAGTATCCATCTCCAAGACAGACCTTCCACTCTTTTTCTAGCCCTCCCTTCCTGCCATTCCTTTCTTTGAGAACATTTTGCCAACGTTTGGAGGCAAATAATGTCGTTAGAGAGTCTTCTTACCAGCCCACCAAGACTTTGTCAAAGACATTTGTATTTGGTGAGGGAATACTGACTCCTGTAACACCCAGGTCAAAAAGAATAATATCTCAAACATAGTAAAAATTTCTTTCTTTCTCAAATAAAGTGTAAAATAGTTGTTCCTGATTGGTATATGTTTTTTCTCCAAGCAACAACTTAGAGATCCAGTTCCTTCTGTCATATGGCTCTATGATCTTCAGCAAGGGACCTCTGGGATCAATATGCTTGCCTGCATTAGGTTAGTAAATGGACAATGAGTATGAAAATCAGACATAGGAAGCTGTGTTACTCCAGCTTGCATATGATACACATTCTTTACACTCTTATGTCTTTTTTTAAAATTTAATTTAAAGAGAAAAAAAAAAGCAAAACAGAAAAAAGGGTAGAAACAATACAGAATTTCAAAAAAAAAGTAAGACATCACTAGTTGATAAGTTACATATTGCCTTCTTAGATATAGTTGTTCAAGTTACAAAATTAAAGCATACTGAACTTATAAAAATGAATATTGAATAGAGCAATACCATTAATCAGAACAGAGCAAAATAGTGATAAAAATATTTGCCTTCAAAGAGATGGTAGAAGGAAATCCCCCTTATTTGCTATATTGCATATAATCAAACTCGCAAGAGATACTCTGATCTCGGGCTCCCACTTGCTAATGGGGACGGGGGTGTGTGTGGATGTTTGATTCTTAGCCTGTGCGCTGGTAGGCTCACAGCCACTTACCAGAGCGGCAAGCTGGCTGCTTGTTTTCCCAGCGCCCCAAGTTCCAATATGGCTTTGCACTCTTATTTCAATGCTAGAAATTAGCTACATGAACATATTAAATAATCAAAGGTCTTGTTGTATATCCAGGAAAAAGAGAAAACATTTATATTAAAACAGAACCAAATGCTTTGTGCCAAAACATGAATTCTAGGCTTACACTCTAAAAAGACTCAGTTTTTAAAAGGCCATAATTCTCTGTATACAATTTCAGGTTTTGGGGCATGGCTAGGGATTGGCATGATCTATTTTTACCTTCCCCCCTCCCTGGAAGCAACACATTCACACAACAAATACATCATGGAGTTTAGTCTGATTCCAAAGTCACTAGGCTATGTTACATTGATAGAAAGGTTTCCATAAAATCCCTAGTCTCTAGGAACTTATAGTCAGGAGTCAATAGAAAACAATAAGCAGTTTACTAAGTGTTTATTAATTATTTTTAACTTGAAAAAAACAACATTTTCACTTTTAAGTCAATATAATTCTTTCTGCATCATTTTGGAATGTTAATTTTTACTCAAGACCCTTGGTAGTTATTGGTGCTTCTCACCAAATATTTCTGGGTTTCTCCTCTTCCAGATAAAATTGACTGAGTTTATAGAATTGTATTTTTCTGACCTCTTGATGTTTATGGTGGTAATTTAGCTTTCTTTGGGTAAATAACATCAGTAGAGATGAATTTTGCAGTTTTGGAGGCAGTTTTAAGAACCAAGTGGGCTCAGTGGCTTAAGTGTCTGCCTAGCAAGCGCAAAGCTGTGAGTTTCAATCCCCAGTACCCCCCCAAAAAAGATTTATAAAAAGAACTGAGGCACATTATCCAGAGCTCTTTTTTTTTTTTTCTTTTGTGGCTACCAGCAATAGTCAGCATGGTAGATACTCCATCAGTTTGGACCTCAAACAAAAAGACATGGTGCAGAGTCTCCAGTTAACCTGCCATAGATCTGTGCCATGAATGAGAAAAAGAGAAACATTATTAGCAACCACTAAGCTTTCACTGTCTTTGCTACTACTACATGACCTATCCTATCTTAACATTTTCCTCCTAAGAAATACAATGCCAGAAATTTAAATACATAGTTATTTATTTAATGAAAATCCTTACTTAGAAAGAAAACAAAGTGCTTTTAGCAAACAGACTATTCATAACCTTATCATAGAAGTAAAATTCAGCCCAAACTTAGGAGTTTTACTCCCTATAAGAAAGAAAGAAACAAAGAAACAGAGGATAGAAAAAAAAATTTGGCCTCTTGAAGCACTGAACCGTAGCAGATGGTAAAAACAGAAATGCTGCAAGCCTCAGAGCAGCAAAGACTCTGTTAATGATTAACTGTATGTGAGTACAAGAGGTCAGGATGGTCATCAGGAATAGGATGGCAGACAGATGTGGCAGAGGAGAAGGTGTTCAACCCACGCAACCATGAAGCAGACAGAGAAGGAAGGAGTCAGGGATGAGACTCCACCCACCCAGTAATCTTCCCACAGCCAAGGCCCGGGAGGCCTGGGAGTGTGTTCCTGAGACACTAAGACACGAAGCTTTGAGAGTGAATCCAAAAGTGATGTGGAACCTCACAAAGTTGGAGATGCCAGGAATGTGGAATGTTTGCTGAGGAAAGCACTACAGGCAGTGAGCAGAGTCACCCCAGAGGCTCACAAGGGCTGTAACCTGCAAAACCATAGGGAGGAGTTACACAACCCCTTTGGGGGTTGCATCACACCAATACCTGTTCTATTTGCTGGACATGAAGATTTCAGATTTAATGTTTCCCCTGCTGTATTTTGGTCTTGTTTTGGTCTGATATATTTCTATTCCCCTGTATCTCCCTTTTGGAGTAGGAAATTTTACCCTGTACCATTGTAAATTGGAAGTATTTAAATTTCTTTTTAAATTTTTTTTTTACAATTTAGTGGATTAATTTAATGAAGAGTTCAGTGGCTAAATGTTGGGGCCTGGTTAGGTGCTCTTGGTGTTTCTAAAAGAAGTCAAAAATGATCACAAGATGGTCTAGTCTCACCAGTCAGAAAGATTAGTAAAGATTGGTTGCCAGTAACAAAAATGAGAAAGAATGGGAAGTCCAATATATTCTTTTGTGATATAGACATAGAAAAAGCAAAATTAGAAGATGATATGTTTCTGGCTTTGAAGATAAAATGAGGAGCCAGCAGTCAAGAAATGTAGATTTCTTCAAGAAACTAGGCACAATAGGGAAATAGATTCTTGTCTCAATCCTCCAGAAGAAACACAGTCCTGCTAATACCTAATTTTAATCCAAGAAAACTGATTCTGGACTTCTAACTCCAAACCTGTGACATAGTGAATCATACTGTTGTAAACTACTAAGTGTGTCATAATTTTTAAAAGCAACAATAGAAAACATATGTATGCTATGTATGCTTTAGTGTTTGGTTTCTTTTGCTGGACACCATTATCTATTAGTTTCAACTATATTGTTGTATATTTAGTAGATTTCATTATTCTGAATATACATACCATAGTTTACTTCTCCACCTTATGAGTCATAGACACTAAGTCATTTTCAGTCATTATAATGAAAGAGAGCTGTTATAAACATTTTTATGTGTCTCTCAGTGGTCAGACTAATTTTCTTGATTCTATGTATTTCTTGAATTCCCAGAAGTGAAACTGATCAACTGTAATATACATGGTATGAAGATATTGTATGTA
This sequence comes from Hydrochoerus hydrochaeris, assembly GCA_004027455.1. Lineage (NCBI taxonomy): Eukaryota > Metazoa > Chordata > Mammalia > Rodentia > Hydrochaeridae > Hydrochoerus > Hydrochoerus hydrochaeris. The sequence goes on along the minus strand of PVLA01002570.1, from coordinate 246,551 downwards.
TTAGTTTTAGTAGATAGATACTGCAAGAGTTTTCCCAAATGATTTTCATAATTTATGCAACCTTTAACAATGTATCATTGATTATTTGATCATTTTTCATGCCTAAATCTTGTAATCTGAACAACTTGTAATCTGAACAACTTGTAATCTGAACAACAATCTTGCAATCTGAACAATTTTTAAAGGAAAAATATGCAATATATTAACTAGTGTTAATTTTCTATTATTTTGTTTTGAAATTTTGCATCATTTTTATTTTATTTTATTTTTTTTGTAGTTGATATGGTGGTGGTGGTGGCGGTGTTTTTGCTTTTAAAATAAAAACAAAAAAGAGTTAGAATGGCCATATATTCTCATCACCTTTGGATTTTGTTATTCTTTCCATTTTAGCCATCTTGGTATAGAATAGTATTAACTCACTACTTTACTATTTATTTTGTTGATGACTAGTGAAGTGGGTTAATTAATGACCAACTTGTAACACCCAGCTGAACTGAATCAGCATGGTTCTGGGCACAGAAGGCTCACCTGATGACTGTTACCCACGGCATAAAAGAAGAACTGCAAGGGAAGATGGCATGCTGTTGGTTTTCCTGCTCAGCTATTCTTATTGTTAGAGGAGCTTGAATCTTCACTGTCACTGAGGATGACTATGGTTCTCGACCTCTGGTCCTTACCTTGAGCATTGCCTCCTGGCTCCAGTAAAAATCCCTCAGTCTGGTGGCACAGATCCTTCACTTCACTGGTGAGACTTTCTGACTTCCACCACTGGCGTTGGAGCCTTCCCAGTGCAGATCCTTCATACAGATTTGTATAAGACATTATCATAGGCTCTAGGCTTCCAGCTGGGTGCATGGAGAACATTACCCTGGGCTTTAGGTCTTCAGCTGGACTCATGCAGGACATTGCCATGAATCTTCATCTGGATTCATTATCTCTAGTGTGTGAACAGATCTCTTACACTCTTTTGCATTTGACTTTTTGGGTGGATATTATAAAATAATCTTGTAAATTATGTGTCCTATATTAAATCTATTCCCTTGCAAACCCTGAATAGTAATTCAGTATTTCATATTAGGTGTAATATGATCCATTAGTATTTTATTGTTACTCTTTATTGGGTTAAGAATGCTTTCTTTTATCACTAGTTTGATCTGTGGAGGCATTTTATTGAAAATGAGTTATTTTATGTATATATTGAAATTACATATATTTTTCAATTTTAATCTGTTTTCTTTATTTAAAGAGAAAAAGCAGAAAAAAGATAGAAATATTACAGAATTTCAAAAAAAAGATAAACAGTAAGAAGTCACTAGTTGATAAATTACATATTATTCTTTTAGAAATAGTTGTTCAAGTTACAAAATTAAAGCACTGAAAGTGGACACTCAAGCAGTGAGACTGCAAACAGATCTTCTGTTCAACAATCCAACAAGAACTTAGAAATATGGTTATCAATCCTACACATGTAAATATACGTGCAGTTATATCTTTTATAGCACTTCCTTTTTCCTCTTTTTTACAATAGCAATTATACATTTTTAAAATTTTATTTAAAGAGAAGAAAAAAAGCAAAACAGAAAAAAGGGTAGCAACAATACAGAATTCTAAAAGAAAGAAAGAAAAAGAAGGAAAAAGAAAAAACACTAAGAAATCACTAGTTGATAAATTACATATTGTCATTTTGGATGTAGTTGTTCAAGTTACAAAGTTAAAGGATAAGTAGTAAATATTCAAACAGTGAGACTGCAAACAGTTCTGCTCAAAGATCCAACAAAGATTTGGCAATATGGTCATCTATTTTACACACTCAAACATACATGCAGTTATATCCCTTAGAACACTTTCTTTTCCTCTCTTTTTTACAATAGCAATTACACATTTTGGTTTTATTACACTTATAGTTCTTATTTGCTTTTTATACTAGAGACACAATATGATATTTATAAATATGATTCTTATTTATTTCATTAATGAGCATAGTCTCACGTTGTCTCCATTTACCTATGAAGGCCTCAAGATCATCCTTTTTAAGAACTGAGTAATATTCCATTGTATAAAAATGCCACATCTTTTTCATCCACATCTGCAGTAGATGGGCATCTTGGTTGTTTCCAAGATTTAGCTATCACAATCAATTTTAATCTGTTAATGTGATGAGTTATCTGAACTAATTTTTAATTAAACTGACCTCAAATTCTTTTTTTTTTTTTTTTTTTTTGGTAGCGAGGAATCAAATTCACGACCTCATGCTTGCCAGGCAGGCACTTAGGGTGCTGAGCTAAATCCCCAGCCCTCAAATTCTTGAGATAAACCTCACATATCATTTTTTTATTCTTGGTTTTTATTTATTAATACTTTGTTTACAATTTTCATATCTATGTTCATGAGCTACTGGCTGTAATTTTCTTTTCTTATCAAGGATATGCTTACCCCATAATATGAATAAGGAAGTCTACAAGATTTTAGCTCATACACCTTTTAACTAAAATGTTAAAATTTACCAGTGAAGTCATTTAGGCATAGAGTCTTCTTTGAGGGAAGATTTTAAATTACAGAGCTGATTGCTTAATAAATGTAAGAGTACTCAGAGTGTCCTTTGTTCATTGAGTGTTGGTCTGGTAAATTTCTAGAAATTTATCTTTTTAAAATTTTAATATTTCTTCAAATGAAGTTGTTTAGGATATCTTCTTATATTTGTAATTTCTATAGGGTATATAACAGTGTTCTATTCCCATTCTCAATGTTTAATGTGTGCTTTTCTTTCTCCTCTTGCTTTGTATTCCTTTTTTATTTTCACTAGTGTATGTTTGTGGTACATGTTTGCTTTCCTTGTGTGGAGTTAGTGCCTGAACATAACCCGCCTTAATCCCTTTTCTCATCCCCTTTTCTCCCCTCTTTCCCACCTCCATCTCTTGATTCCCTTCTCATTTGAGAAAGATCTATCTCCCCATGTCCTATTATCTATATTTTATTTTGCCCTTTATTTATAATTTGACTTTCTCAAATAAGAGAAGCCTGAAATATTTATCCATCTGATTTATTTCACTTAACATTACGGTCTTGGGGTTCATCCATTTTCATTCAAATGACTCAAGTTCTACATCTTTCTTTATGTCATATATATATATATATATATATATATATAAACTTATATATATAAAAGTTCATTTATTTGCCTACAGATATTATACCATTAAAGAACCATTTATTGAAGACAGACTATGCTTTCTCCATTGTATTGCCTTTTCATTTCTTTGCCCAAAATCCATACACTTATGGATGTCTATAACATATGTGTGTGTCTGTTTCTCAATCACTTTTCTATTCTACTGATCTATTTGCCTGTTTTGATATCAATATGGCACTGTCTTGTTTAACATATCTTTATAATGAGATGCAAAGTGAGGTCTTGATCATTTCTGAATCTGCTTGTTTTAAAACTTATTTTGGCTCTTTTGCCTCATTTACATTATTACATAAATTTTAGATTTAATATCCCTATTTCTACCAAAAGAGTCTGCTGGGATTTTTTGTATATTGATCTTGTATATTGCAATCTGTTTGACATGCTTAGTTAGAATTTCTATGTAGACAATAATGTTATCTGTGAACAAAAACAACTTTCTTTCTTTCTCATTTGGGTTATATTTTTTTTCTTGTTTTATTGTGATTCTCCAATACAATGCTAAAAAGAAGTGGTAAGAATGCCCACATCTTCTTCTCTTTTCATGAGTTTGGGGGAGTGAATTAGCAATTAAGTGTAAAGAATCATGTAAACATAGGCGTTTAGTAAAAAATTTTATCAATTTTAAGAAACTCCATTCTAAAGCCTGCTGTGGTGGCACATGCCTGTAATCCCAGCACTCAGGAGGCTGGGAGGCTGAGGCAGGAGGACCCTTGCAAGTTTGAGACCAGCCTGGGCTACAAAGTGAGCTCAAGTCCTGCCTGAACTACACGGTGAGACCCTGTCTCAAAAAGACCAACCCCCCCCAAAAAAAAGAAACTCTGTTGTAATTTTTCCAAAGTTTTATCACAAATGATTTTAGATAATATCAAATGCTATCTCATTGTGTCTATTGAGATAGTTTTATGGATTTTTCTCTTTTAATTTTTTAATATGGTAAATTAATTTGATTTTTTTCAAATATTAAAGCATTCTTATGTTCTTGATACATACTGTACTTGGCTAGGAAGTATTATACATTTTATATTTTTATGCACTCAATTTGGTAAAAATTTTGCCTCCCATTCAGAAGGTGCTATTTTCTACAGGTCTCTTTTCTTGAAGATGCACTTCTCTCATTTTGGGGTGGAATAATTCTGGCCTTAAAAGAATGAGTTGGAAGAAAATAAATTCTTTGGAATGAGTAGGGAGAATTTATATGAACTACATATTACATATTTGGCATATAATGAAAAAGTTTTAAACTACAATTTTAAAGTGGTTAGTAGATACAAAGCTGTCTATGTTATACGTTTTAAAGTTCAATTATTTTTAACTGACATTTAAATTATATAAATGTGGTCCTATGTAATATTTGATATGTATACAGGTAGCGTAATGTTAAAATTGGGATAAACATATCTATCATCTCAAACTTCTATCACTTCTTTGTGGTCAAAACATCTGAAAAGAAAAAAAAACAGTTGAAATTTTTTAAAGCTTCTTTTAAATATACAGTATATTATTGCTATCTATAGTCAAACTATTGACTACAGAATATACAAATTTATTTCTTACATTATATATTTTGCTTTTGCTGAACTTTGGCAGTTGGCATATTCCTACTTATTTACTTCACTGAAGTCATTGAATATATTGGCAAAGTTGTTCATATATTATAACCTCATTATTGTTCTTAATATCTGTAGTCTATATAGATGTAATCTCACCTATTCTTAATATTTTATTTATTTTGTCTTTTCTTCCTGAAAAGTCTGACTAGACATTTACCAATTTTAATTTTTTCTCAAAGAAAAGAGCTTTGATTTCATTAATTTTTCTCCATTTGTTTCTCTTCATTTGATTCCTGCTCTGGTCTTTATTTATTTTATTTTTACTTACTTTGAGTTGAATTTTCTATTTATTTACTGCTTTACTTAAAATGAAAGATTAAGTAAATTTGACACCTTTCTTCTTTGCTTTAAAGGCATTCAGTGCTGTAAATATACTCTGAAGTACTGCTTTGAAGCAGTCTACAAATTCTGTTATGTTGTGTTTTCGTTTTCATTTAGTTCAAAACACTTTGTGTCTCTTTTCATTTAATCCTTAACTTGTGGATCATGTAAGAATATATTATTTAGTTTCCAATGTTTAGGTATGTTTTATGTACATTTCAAAAAAATACGCAGTCCAGTGACGTTGGATGGAGTATTCTATAAATGTCAATCAGATGATAGTGCTCAAATCTGCTATATAAAATATTCCAAATATAATTGTTGGTTCTGTGTTTCTCCTTGTAATTCAATCAGTTTTTACTTAACACACTTGGAAGCTCTTTTATGAGGTGTATAAGCATATAAGACTACTATATTCTTTTGGAGAGTCACCATGATGAAAAGATCTTTTTTATTTCTGGTGATATATTTTCCTGAAATCTACTTTGACTTAACATAGCTATGCCAGCTTTCTTTCAAATAATGTCCATGTGGTGTGTACCTTTTTCCTTTTACCTCTTACTTTATTTTTGTTTATGTTTAAAGTACATTTTTCCTAGCACGTGAGTAGCTGATTTAATGTGATTATCAATATGAGTGTCTTAGTAATTGTTTTCTATATTTTCTCTAACTTTTTTTTATTAAATAAAGATTTTTTATGATTGCTCTTTCTATTTCTGTTTGCTTATATTTAGAGATTGTTTTCTTGACCTTAGGACAATTTCCTTTTTGTAATTATTGCCCCAAGCATTGTTGGATGTTTAGCAGCTTCCTTGGTCTCACGTGCTAGATGCCAGTAGCACTCACTCATCCATAACAACCAGAGATGTCTCCAGGAATTGCCAAATATTTCTTAGACAAAAAAGAAATAAAAGTCACCTCGGTTCAGAATCACTAAAGTTTGTAATACACATCTTAACTTATCAGAGTTTGTCTTCACGTGATGATCTGCAACTCTACACTCAGTAGAGGATCATTTGTTTCCACATTTTGTTCTATTATTTTCATTCATTTTATTATATACATATTCTATATTCACACTTCATTTTTGATTAAAAATTTATGAAATAATGTTAAATAATAAGAGAAGTAGTGATGGAAGGGAAGGGAGTTAAAAAAATTGAGATGTGTTATGTCCCTGTACTATCTCCTCAGAAGGAATGTGATTACTATGTGTTGCAAAGGTGTACTAGTAAAACTAAAGATTAAAAAAAGAAAGAACTTTAAATAACAAGAAAAGTGACTAATATGCTCATATAGTTACCATTTCTTTATACATCTATGTAGATTTAGGATTTCACCTAGCATCATTTTCTCTCTGCCTGAATGGCTTCAACAGTTTTCATAATACAAATCTGCTCTTCACTAATTTTTAAAGTTTTTATGTACCTGAAAATTCATTTTGTCATCATTTTTGAAACATATTTGGCTATATAAAAATGATAAACAGTGATAAACATGACAGCATTCCTTCCATTATAAATCTTACAACATTTTAATAGAAGTGGATGGAAGACAATGTATAAGAAAAAAAGAAGCATAACAGCTAATAATAAAAGATATGCAGAAAATCAAAATACAGATTATGTAACAGGATTGACTACATCAGTGCTGCAGATATATTGGTCAGGGAAGATAACATTTGAGTTTCACTGTCAGAAATTAGAAAGTAGCTATGTGATTGAAATATATATATATATATATATATATATATATATATATATATATGGAAGCACACAAGGCAGGGTGGTATGGCAAAGGAGGAATAGTCCATGGCAAAGCAGGGCCAGCAGAAGGCAGCCAGCAGTGAACAAACTGCAAAATATCAAAGCAGCATGCCAAGCACCATCTGACAACATCATCCCTCTTTGTGTCCCTTATATTCTATCCAGACTACCTGCCCTTAGGGTGGGTAGAACTCACATTCAGGGTGGGGTATCCATAATCCTAGCATCACATCCTTAATCCCAGCATTACACACTCTACTACAGCTACCTCCAAAAAGCCTCACCTATGATCCCATGAGGCTTTGGGGAGACATATATAAACTAAAATAGGGAACATTTTAGATTTAAACCATAATTTTTAAATCCTGGCCTCTCAAAGACTCTTGTTCATCTGATTATGCAAAATTAATTTATTCCATCTCCAAGAGTCACCAAAGTCTTAATAGTTTCAGCACTACTGAAAAGTCTAAGTCCAAAGTCTCTTCTGAGACTCAAGGCAAACTCTTAGGTATGACTCCTGAGAATAATAACAAAGACAGTTAAGTACTTCCAACACACAATTGCCCAAGATAAATATTTGCATTCCAAAAGAGAAAGATAGGGAAATATGAAGAAATGGGACCAAAGCAAGACCCAAATGCAGCAGGGCAAACATAAAATCCTGTATTTCCATATCCAACACCTGGGCAAGTTGATATGAACTCATGGGACAGTGAGATGTGGACACTAAAAGGCTTGTATGGTCACATCCCTATGACCTTGCTGGCTATAGTCCACATACTTCTCTCTTTGTCAGACTCCAAGGAAAGCCTGTGGTTTTCCTTAACAGACATCTGTTCTCATTCTTGAAGTCTCCATTCATATTTGGTTTTACCCTCATAATGTAGGGACAGTTACAGGCTGGAATTTTGGACATGACCTGAATGGCTTACAGTTATAGGAATGATCACATGCTTACATTGCACCATGTACTTGAGGAAGTTGCCTTTTGTGAAAACTTTGCATGCATTTACTGTGTGTTTCTAGATATCCTGGCATTTTGTTCACCCTAGAAACAAAGGCAAAGACCATGGTTGGCCTAGATTACACCATGAAAAGTTATTTTTAGAGACCCAGTTACCCCTGTAAGCATGAGTACATTTCCAAAATGCCCTTGAGAGACTTGCTTGAGTTCTCTCTACTTTGTAGCATGCTACCTGATAGCTTTTCACTATATTTGTGAAATTATAAATAACTCCCTGCTTTGCGTTAGTTCCATTTCTGACTTCCTCATTCTCTATCAAACCTGTCTTCCCCATTCTTTACCAGAGGCATATCACTTTGAGCCAGCCTCACTGCTGATAGGTTTTTTGGTGCAATAAAAGGGAAAAATATAAGCAAAAGTAGCCTTTATTCTAAAGACATGGAGAGGAGTCTGACCATAGCCGGTCTAACCACCTCCTCTACCGGAAAGCAGGGTGTGGGATATATTTATAAACTCTGATGTGGTGGCACTTAAGGTAGGTATTTGATGACACTCAGGGGGCTGATTGGAGCCTTTTTTGCACCACTGGTAAAGGAAAAAGGAAGTTGTCATATGGGAAGGAGGGAGTGGCTTCAAAGTAAACATCCTTAATCCCCCCTCCACTTCTGTAATGCCTCTAACTTATTTTTTAAGGCATAATCCTTTCACCTGCACTTCTCCATTCTCTGCTGGTTGTGAGCATGGACCTGAGAAATGGAGGGTTGTATCAGAGGTGACTCCTAGCTCCCCAGGCTCCCACCAGACATGATAGCTTCATGTATTACCCTCTCAGGGGCATGCTGCCTGGCTTCCCTGGCTTTCTTCTGAAATATTGGTGAAAATCTCCATGACCCCACAATGCTTACATTCACACATTTCTCTCAAACCAGTACAATGTGGAAAACACCAAGGTCTGCCCTAGCTAGAGATAGGTCACGTGAGATACAATCAGCAGGTTTGTAGGGGTGGAGTTGCCCAACTCATTTGGAGCTTACATCTCACCACCACATGCCCTGGGCACTGGACATGGAGCCACAGGATTTAATGTTCGCCCTGCTAAGTTTCAGCCTTCTTTGATCCTGTTTTATGCTTTTGTTTTTGTTTTTTTAAATCTCAGTACTCTTTCCTTTTAGAATGGGAATATTTACCTTGTGCCATTGTATGTTGGAAGTATTTAACTTTCTTTTTGATTTTTTGCTAACAGTTTGCCTTCAGTCTCAGAAGACACTTAGGACTCAGACTTTTCAGCAATGTTGAAACTGTTAAGTCTTGATGACTCTTGGAAATAGATTAAATGCATTTTTCATGAGATGCACATGAGCCTTTTGAGGGCCCCGGGAAGAGTGTTATGGTTTAGATATAAAATATCTCCCCCAAGATATTTTATAGGTTCAGAGATGGGAACTTTGCAAAGTATGGAATCATAGGTTGCTGTACTCATCCACTGATGATTCATGTTCAGTAACTGAAGCTGCTGTTTGAAGATGATTGCAAGAGGTGAGTCACATGATCATAGAAGTTACATTCTTGTGTCTACCCTCCACCCATCTTCCCCTTTCTCTTTACCTTGTTGCCATGGGTTGAACAAGCAGCTTTCCTGTACCAGGCCCTTCTGTCGTGTAATTGCTGCATTGGAGTCAGCTGCTCACAATCTGAATTCTTTGAAATAATGAGCTGAATTAACACTCTCCTCCTTCACTTTGTCTCAGTGAGAGGAAATCTGACTAACACACCCATTACTGATCCAAATATCTTGGATCTAAGACAATTTTTGGGAAAATTCACTATTTTGGAAAATATTTTTTTCCTGAATTTATTTGTGGATTCATCAGCTCTGTTTAGTATTGCCATCAATCTGTTTTTGTTTTTGTTTGTTTCATGTTTTAATCATGATTTCTAAAACTTCAAGTCTACTGATCTTCAAGTACTCTCTTACAGCTTTGTCATACACCAGAAATACTATGATATTTATTTAAATAAAGTATTGTCTGGAAGGGAATATAAATGCCTTTGATTAGTTACCTGGGCTAGAGTTTTCAAGTGAACATGAAAATCATTTTTCAGTTAAAAGTATAAATTACTTTGGAGTCTTTTTCCAAATGGAGTCTTTGACACTGACTGGTATGGATAGTTCCTCAAAATTATAACTATATTATACTTCTCTCATTCTGTAAAAAATTCAACTCAAAGACATAAATTGAAGACTTGAAACTACTAGAAAAAAAAATATGGTGAAACACTTTAAGACATCAGTATGGGCAATTATTTTTTGATAACTACTAAAAGTACAGGCAACAAAAGCAAAAATAGAATCATGGAATTACATCTAATTAAAACTTATATGCAGCTCATGCCTGTAATCCCAGCACTCGGGAGGCTGAGGCAGGAGGATCATTCTGAGTTCGAGACCAGCCTGAGCTACAAAGTAAGCTCAAGGCCAGCCTGAACTACATAGTGAGACCCTGTCTCAAAAAGACAAAAAAAAACCTTATATGCAAAGTAAACAAAAAATGAAGTGAAAAGACAACCCACAAAATGGGAAAAATTGCCAATTGTTCATCTGACAAAGGACTAATATCCACAAGATATAAGGAACTAAGAAGACTTAACAACAAAAACACAAATAATCCAATTTTAAAATGGGCAAATTATGTGAAATAACATTTCTTAAAAGAAGAAATACAAATGGCTAACAAATATCCAAAAAACACTCAATACCATTGGCCATCAGAGAAATACAAATTAAAAATATAGTGGACATGTCATCTACACCAGTTAGAATGATTATTATTTTTTTTAAATGCTGGCAAAGATTTTGAAAAAATAAAAGAGTTCTCATACACTTCCAATGAGAATGTAAAATAGCACCATCATTACAGAGTATAATGACCTCTCAAAAAATTGAAAATAGATCTGCTATATGATCCAGCTATCCTTCTTTTGGGTGTATATCCAAAGAAAATAAAATCAGCACATGAAATAGATAGCTGCATCTGTGTTCATTGGGACACTATTCATATTAACTAAGATACAGAATCAATCCAGGTATCCATAAATGGATGAACAAAATGTGATATAGATACTCACAGGAGATTTATCCAGCAGCAGATAATAATAAAATCCAGTCATTTGCAGCAAAATGCATGGAACTTACAGGTCAGTAAGTGAAATAAACAACATACAGAAAGACAAGTATCACATACTCCCTTTCTTATGTGGAAGTTAAACAAATGTCAATCTAAACATAGGATAAAATGAATATTAGAGTTTGCAGAAGGTGGGTGAAGGATCAATAAAAGGAGGATTGATTTGGTTGGTGCAATCTGTATGCATGTACTGAATATCACATTGAACCTCATTAATATGTATAACTAATACATGTTTATCAAAAATAATTTTTTTAATTTATAAATTACGTACTGTCATCCTGGATGTAGTTGTTCAAGTTACAAAGTTAAAGGGTACATAGTAAACGTTCAAACAGTCAGACTACAGACAGTTTTGCTCAAAGATCCAACAAAGATTCAGCAATAGGGTCATCTATTTTACACACTCAAACTTACATGCAGTTATATCCCTTAGAGCACTTTCTTTTCCTCTCTTTTTTACAATAGCAATTACACATTTTGGTTTTATTGCACTTGTAGTTCTTATTTACTTTTTACACTAGAGACACAATATGATATTTATAAATATGATTCTTATTTATTTCACTAATGAGGATAGTCTCAAGTTGTCTCCATTTGCCTATGAAGGCCTCAAGATCATCCTTTTTATAGCTGAGTAATATTCCATTGTATAAAAATGCCACATCGTTTTCATCCACTCTGCAGTAGATGGGTATCTTGGTTGTTTCCAGGATTTAGCTATCACAAATTGTGCAGCTATGAACATAGGTACACATATATCACTGTGATATGAACTTTTCAGTTCTTCAGGAAAAGTACCCAGGAGGGGAATAGCTGGATTGAAAGGGGCTTCCAATCCTAGTCTTCTGAGAATTCTCTACATGGTTGCACCAGTCTACATTCCCACCAACAGTGGATCAGTGTTCCTTTTTCCCCACAGCCTCACCAACATTTGCTATCAGTTGATTTCTTGATGGCAGCTATTCTTTCCAGAGTAAGGTGGAATCTCAATGCTGTTTTAATTTGCATTTCTTGAATGATCAGTGATGGTGAACATTTCTTCATGTATTTATTTGCCATTTGTATATCTGTCTCAGAGAACTGTGTGTTCATCTCAGATGCCCATTTTTGGAGAGGGTCTTTGAATTTGGGGAGCTTGATGTTTTTCAATTCTTTATATATACTGGACACAAGTCCTTTGTCTGAGGGGTTGCTGGTTAAAATTTTTTTCCCACTCTGTTGGTTTTATTTTCCCTCTGTTGGTGATTTCCTTTGAAGTGCAGAAACTTTTCAATAATGTGAGATCCCATTTGTTGATTCTTTGAAGTGTTTCCCGTGCAGTTTGCATTTGGTTCATGAATTCTCTGCCTAACCCTATGTCTCCAAGACTTCTATCTACCTCGTCTTCCAGTAGATTTAGTGTTTCTGATTTAATATTTAGGTCTTTGATCCATTTAGACATTAGTTTTGTTCATGGTGATATGCATGGGTCTAGTTTCAGTCTTCGGCATGTAGAGAGCCAATTTTTCCAACACCATTTATTAAAGAGACTATCCTTCTTCCAGTGGACATATTTAGCCCCTTTGTCAGGTATCAGGTGGCTGAGTGTCTTTGTAGTTGTGCTTGCATCTTTTAATCTGTTCCATTGATCCTCAGGTCTATTTCTTTGCCAGTACCAAGCTGATTTGATCACTGTGGCTTTATAGTACTATTTCAAGTCAGGAATTGAGATGCCTCCTGCCTTGCTTTTGTTGCCTAGAATTGCCTTTGCTATTCTAGGTTTCTTCTGTTTCCAAATGAATTTTAGGAGTGTTTTCTCTAGATCTGTGAGGTATGTCAATGGTATTTTGATTGGGATTGCATTAAATCTGTATAACAGTTTTTGAAGTATGGCCATTTTCACAATGTTGGTTCTTCCTAACCAAGAGCAAGGAATGTCCTTCCATTTTCTAATATCCTCTTCAATCTCCTTTTTCAGCATAGTATAGTTTTCAGCATATAGGTCTTTTACATTTTTAGTTAGGTTGATTCCTAAGTATTTCATTTTTTTAGATGTTATTGTAAAGGGCGATATTTCCATAATTTCTCTCTCAGTGAGTTTTTTGTTTGTGTAGAGGAATGCTATTGATTTTTGAGCATTGACTTTGTATCCAGCTACACTACTGAACTTATTACCTCTAGTAGTCTTTTAATGGAGTTTTTGGGTCTTCTAGATAGAGTATCATGTCATCTGCAAATAGTGATAATTTAACTTCTTCCTTTCCTATCTTTACTCCTTTTATTTCTCTCTCTTGTCTGATAGCCCTGGCTAGTGTTTCCAGAACTATGTTAAAAAGGAGTGGTGAGAGTGGACATCCTTGTCTTGTTCCTGATTTTAAAGTGAAAGCTTTCAGTTTTTGTCCATTTAGTATAATGTTGGCTGTTGGTTTGTCATAGATGGTCTTTGCAAGGTTGAGGTAGACGCCGTGTATTCTGAGTTTCTGAAGGGTTTTTATCACGAACATGTGTTGGACTTTGTCAAAAGCTTTTTCTGCATCTATTGAGATGACCATGTGGTTTTTGTTTTTGGCTCTGTTGATGTGGTGCATTACATTTATTGATTTGCATATGTTAAACCATCCCTGCATTCCTGGAATGAACCCCACTTGGTCATGATGTGTAATCTTCTTGATGATTTGCTGCATTGTATTTGCCAGTATTTTGTTGAGAATCTTTGCATCAATGTTCATTAGTGTGATTGGCCTATAGTTCTCTTTTTGGGTTGCATCTTTCTCTGGTTTTGGTATCAGAGTAATACTTGCCTCCAGGAATGATTTAGGGAGGATTGCTTTTTTCTCAATTTCATTGAAGAGTTTAAGGAGTACTGACACCAAATCTTCTCTAAATGTCTTGTAGAATTCAGCTGTGAATCCATTAGGACCTGGACTTTTCTTTGTTGGTAAGTTTTTAATTACATTTTCAATTTCAATAGCTGATATTGGGTTGTTCAAAATTGCTATATCTTCTTGGTTGAGCTTTGGTAGTTCATATGTTTCTAGAAATCTGTCCATTTCCTCTGTGTTTTCCACTCTATGTGAGTAGAGATT